>JABUQX010012711.1:0-10000 GCA_015478945.1 Trachelipus rathkii | reverse complement strand
GGTTATAAGACAGCATAGGGTGTCTAGGATCCCCCAGAAGGGATCCCACCCCAAACATTAAATATTGATGTAGAAAGCTGAAACTTGATATACAGCCTTTTTAGGTTGTATCCTTAGAGTATACGGAACTAAATGACCGATTTGACCCAAATTTCGGGGACCGGCCCCAAATCTTGAAATATTGACTAGAACGATGAAACTCGCGTATACACCTACCATATAGGTACTCACATCATAATGGGTTAAATTAACCGTACACACCTAAATGGGGTCTCTGGGACCCCAAAACCTGAATATGACCTAGAACGATGAAACTCGGTATATACCTTTCATATAAGGTACCCATATCGTATAGGGGTTAAATAGCCGTACACATCCCAAAGGGGGGTCACCAGCCCCACAAAACTGAAATATTGACGTAGAACAACGAAACTTGGTATACATCTTTCTTATGATGTATCCTCATACAGAAAGAAAAAATAAAATTAAATAAATTAAATAAAATTTCTTATTTCTGATTTTTTTATAACTTAAAAAATTTACGTTTTTTACATACCCTAAAGAAGTAAATCACTAAATCGTAAATCAAACCACAATCCAACCTCCCTCCTGACCATCTGTGATTTATTATCTATTGATCTATTGATTAAATTCACATTCGAGTTTCATTTTGGATAAACAACATAAAATCAAGTTCTTTTTACAAAGATCAGACAATATACTGACGTAACAAAGTTTTCACAGTAATAAAGCTTACTTAGCATCATCTGAACTATGAATATAACCCACAACGAGAAACCTAGCCCATCTTAGACAGGAATAAATGGTTAACGTTAACAAAGTTTCACACTTAACACCAGTAAAGTAACTAACATAACATCCAAAAACGTAACTTATTCACACTTTGTCAAGCGTGTCTCTAACATAACAATGTTAATTTTACATTAATATGGTGATATGTAACAAAAATTTACCATAACCGTGTGTGTGTGTGTGTGTGTGTGTGTGTGTGTGTGTGTGTGTGTGTGTGTGTGTGTGTGTGTGTGTATTTACCATGGTCAAAACTTATCAACAGTAAAAGTAACTAACAAGACTCACAAAAACATAATCCATTCGTACTTTATCAAACATATCACCAACACGACAATGTTAATTTTACATTAACATAGTAATATTTAACAAAAAATTTAGCATAGCCTAACCTAACTAGCATAATACCTATTGGGTAAAGACAAACAAAGTAAAGTTTTTATTCTCTGTAAAGCTAAACTATGAACATAACATACTTAACACACAACGGCTACACGAATAAACAGCCAGCCCCAACATCTTAAACAACAAAGCGTACATAAGGGGGCAGTAAAACATGTTTTCAGGTGTATAACATATAATTTCCAATAAAAAGAACATTAAATAAATAAATACATTCATACATATAAGTTTTTAAATATATTAAACCATCTAATCAGGTGGACATAGGATTCTGTATAAATTGAGCAAGTTCTATATGTTTCTCCAGAGATTCAACACCATCCGAAAGGATGTAAGCATAAATACAACTTGCTGCACTAAACCATTTTTCTGCATATTTCGGTTCAACAGCACTCACTCGCTCCCGCCAGAGAGAAGTAAACGTATCCTGGCTGATAGTTATTAAGGCATTTCTGTATACTGCATTATACGGGAATCCACATGTTTCAGTGTAAATATCGTAGATTACACCATGAGCTATATGAATTAAGTCCTCGAGTATGGCAACAACTTTAAGATGAGACTTTAAGTCGTTTTTCATGTTAAACAAAGCTGTTATATTTGCAGATGTCTGAACAGTGAAACCTATACACGTACGCATGAATGTGACAGCATCATTAGGTTTCCAATAGTTGCGTACATCAATACTTTTAACATTATCAGATGCAGTGAAAGCAACATCTATTCTATTATAGCCGCTCAATCTGTCACCTCTGATTTCATCAAGAGACGATGTCACAGATGACACATACTCAGCCTTTATCCAAGCTTCGAGGCTTTCGATAATATTGAAGAATTCTTCAACTGATATGATTAAAGGTATATTACTTGCACCCCCAATTGGAACACAGGTAATATATTGCTCTCCATTCGTTTTACGAAAAAATGTAAATGACACATCGTTGGGTATTACAAAGATCCTCGTAAAGAGGACGTCTGTAGAAGCAGAACGAGAGGTCATCATATCAACACAGCGAAAAATGTCTTACTGGCGAAATTCGTATGTATAAACAACCCTTATAGGTAATGAGATTCTTTCTTTCAACCAATCAGAAGAAAGTAAACAAGAATACAACGCACGAACGAACCATATCAGTTCAAAAGGGTATATATTCTCGAGGTTGTTCGAGCTGTTGTTGTTGTTGTTGTTGCTGTGGCTGTTGTTGTTATTGTTGTTGTTGTTGTAGAGGTAAGGTTCCTGTGTTATATTTCAACTTCTCATTTATCACAACATTGATTAATTATCATACTGATCAACGAATATACTCTAGCGTAATAAGGTTTCCACATCAATAAAGCTAACATGATGTAACATGAACTAAGAAAATAATGTACAACGACAAACCTGACACACCTTAAGCCCGAATAAACTGTTATCATTAACAAAGTACCATACTTGCCATTAGTAAGTAACTAACATTACATGCAAAACGTAACCTAGTCACACGTTTTTTCAAACAAAACATTAAGCAATAGTAAAACCTGGAATATTTTTAGGCTTATCTCTTTTTAGACTACACCCTCCTTTCAGAAAATTTCAACATGAAACATGAAAATGATTTTATGCTTTAACCATTTACATAAAGTGATGCAATACTTATTATATTTATTAAACAAACTGGTAAATCTGGCAACTGCGTATCATACAGAGGTGATTTGACAGCAATGTATAGACTTGGGAGCTGAGTTATATATAAATCAGTGAGCTACTCGATGGTGTATTCATAATCATAGCAAAAGTCTAAGGCAAACCTAACATTATTCAACAAAAACTTAACCTAGGCTCACGTTTCTAACACATCTTCGTCAGTTAACACAGTAATATCTTACAAACTTGCATCATTGTCTCGAACAAATCAGTGTTATTTCCACAACGAATAACTGTAACATAACAAGTTTTAAACCCAAACATAACACAAAAATAATTTCTTTATATAATAATAATCGAATATATGCTAACTAACAAAGTTTTAGCATTAATAAAGCCAACATAACATAGCCCGAACTAAGAATATAATGTACAACAACAAACCTAACACACCATACGTACTAATAAACTACTAACATTAACAAACTTCCGCACTTAACAGCAGTAAAGTACCTAACACATCGTACAAAACGTAACCTATTCACACTTTTTCAAGCATATCTCTAACATATCAATGTTAATTTTACATTAACATCGTAATATTTAACAAAAGTTTAGCATAAACCTGTCTAATCATCATACAGACAAAGAATATAATGCTAACGTAACAAATGTTTTACATCAACTTCGTAATATTTAACAAAAATTCATCACAACCTCCGTCTAAATATCATAATCCCCGCGGAATAATTGCAAACACAAAGTTTTACCAAACATACCAAAAAATAACAAAATTTTATCCTAACATAACATAAAAATAAGTTCTTTGAATAAAATATCACAGTAAACCGTAATAGTTTACTGATTTTAAAGCAGTAAATCATAAATCAGTAAATAAAACACCCATCCCTGCAGCCCCCTACCCATCCCACCCGACTGACCTACGAATATATGCTTACGCAACAAAGATTTAGCATCAATAAAGCTGACATATCATAACCTGAACTAAGAATATAATGTACAAATGCAAACTTAACATACCAAGCGTATGAATAATCCTCTAACATCATGAAAATTCCCTACTTATCAATGGTAAAGTAGCTAACAGGTCATACAAAATTCCCTACTTATCAAAGGTAAAGTAGCTAACAGGTCATACAATACTCGATATGTTCCCACTTTTCGCGCATATCAGCAACAGGTAAAACCGTATTATCTAACAAAATCCTTAACAAAGTGACCAATCTATCAAAGATACCAACATCTTGAACTAAGAATTGACACTATCTTCATCAAAGTGTCACTCGTTTCGAGTATAACATCATTTGACCTATGAATAATCGTAGACTTTAACAAAATTCTAGGGCAAACCTAACATTACTCAACAAAAACTTAACCTAGGCTCAAGTTTCTAACACATCATCGTCAGTTAACACAGCAATATCTTACAAAAACTCATCATTTCTCTAACAAATCAGTGTTATTTTCACATTGTCATAGTAATATTTATACATAACGTACCTAACTTACGAAGAAAACAGTTTTCATTAACCAGAGTATCTAAAGCAAACACATCCCCTCCAAAGAGAAATCCCAGGGGGTATGCGCCCCTTGAAAGGGTGTGAATCCTCCGAGGGGGGATCACCCCGAAGGGGTGTAAGCGGGCTTTAGGCCTCAGCCCGAAGGGCTGAGGCCTTACCCCTCCTTCGGAGGGGTAAAGCCCGCTTACACCCCTTCGGGGTGATCCCCCCTCGGAGGATTCACACCCTTTCAAGGGGCGCATACCCCCCTGGGATTTCTCTTGGAAGGTAATGTGTTGCTTTAGATACTCTTGGTTAATGAAAACTGTTTATTCGTAAGTTAGGTACGTTATGTTAAATATTACTATGACAATGTGAAAAAAACACTGATTTGTTAGAGAAATGATGAGTTTTTGTAAGATATTGCTGTGTTAACTGACGATGATGTGTTAGAAACTTGAGCCTAGGTTAAGTTTTTGTTGAGTAATGTTAGGTTTGCCCTAGAATTTTGCTAAAAGTCTACGATTATTCCATAGGTCAAATGATGTTATACTCGAAACGATGACACTTGATGAAGATAGTGTCCAATTCCTATAAGTTTCAAGATGTTAGGTATCTTTGATAGATGGTCCACTTTGTTAAGGATTTTAGTTAGATAATACGGTTTTACCTGTTGCTGATATGCGGGAAAGTGGGAACATATCGAGTATTGTATGACCTGTTAGCTACTTTACCTTTGATAAGTAGGGAATTTTCAGGATGTTAGCTGATTATTCATACGCAAGGTATGCATTTGTACATTATATTCTTAGTTGCGGTTATGATATGTTAGCTTTATTGAGGTTAAAACTTTGTTGGTTAAGCATATATTCGTAGGTCAGTATATAAAGAACTTATTTTTATGTTATGTTTATCCAAAATGATACTCGAAATATGA
Organism: Trachelipus rathkii; assembly: GCA_015478945.1. Lineage (NCBI taxonomy): Eukaryota > Metazoa > Arthropoda > Malacostraca > Isopoda > Trachelipodidae > Trachelipus > Trachelipus rathkii. The sequence goes on along the minus strand of JABUQX010012711.1, from coordinate 4,704 downwards.
CATGAATCAATAGATCAATAGATCAAAAGGTCATGGTGGGAGGGGTGGGGAGGGGATGATGGTTTGATTTACTGATTTACTGATTTACTGCTTTAAAATCAGTAAACTATTACGCTTTACTATGATATTTATTCAAAGAACTTATTTTATGTTGATGTTAGAGATAAAAATTTTGTATTTTTTGGTATGTTTGGTTAAAACTTTGTTATGTTTGCAATTATTCGCTGGGGATTATGATATTTAGACGAGGTTGTGATGAATTTTTTGTTAAATATTACGAAGTTGATGTAAAACATTTGTTACGTTAGCATTATATTCTTTGTCTGTATGATGATTAGACAGGTTTATGCTAAACTTTTGTTAAATATTACGATGTTAATGTAAAATTAACATTGATATGTTAGAGATATGCTTGAAAAAGTGTGAATAGGTTACGTTTTGTACGATGTGTTAGGTACTTTACTGCTGTTAAGTGCGGAAGTTTGTTAATGTTAGTAGTTTATTAGTACGTATGGTGTGTGTTTGTTGTTGTACATTATATTCTTAGTTCAGGTTATGTTATGTTAGCTTTATTAATGCAAAAACGTTGTTACGTTAGCATATATTCGATGGTTAGTATATAAAGAACTTATTTTTGTGTTATGTTTGGTTAAAACTTTGTTATGTTTACAGTTATTCGTTGTGGAAATAACACTGATTTGTTAGAGAAATATGAGTTTTGTAAGATATTACTGTGTTAACTGACGAAGATGTGTTAGAAACGTGAGCCTAGGTTAAGTTTTTGGTGAATAATGTTAGGTTTGCCTTAGACTTTTGCTATGATTATGAATACACCATCGAGTAGCTCACTGATTTATATATAACTCAGCTCCCAAGTCTATACATTGCTGTCAAATCACCTCTGTATGATACGCAGTTGCCAGATTTACCAGTTTGTTTAATAAATATAATAAGTATTGCATCACTTTATGTAAATGGTTAAAGCATAAAATCATTTTCATGTTTCATGTTGAAATTTTCTGAAGGGAGGTGTAGTCTAAAAAGAGATAAGCTTAAAAATAAAAATTAGTATTGATATGTTAGAGACATGCTTGAAAAAACGTGTGACTAGGTTACGTTTTGCATGTAATGTTAGTTACTTACTAATGGCAAGTATGGTACTTTGTTAATGATAACAGTTTATTCGGGCTTAAGGTATGTGTGTCAGGGTTTGTCGTGCTACATGTTATTTTCTTAGTTCATGTTACATCATGTAGCTTATTGATGTGGAAAACCTTATTTACGCTAGAGTATATCGTTGATCCAGTATGATAATTAATCGATGTTGTGATAATGAGAGTTGGAAATAAAACACAGGAACCTTTACCTCTACAACAACAACAACAATAACGAACAACAGCCACAGCAACAACAACAACAACAACAGCTCGAACAACCTTCGAGAATATAATTACCCTTCTTGAAACTGATAGGTTTTCATTCGTACGCCGTTATTCTGTTTACTTCTTTTGATTGGTTTGAAAGAAAGAATCTTCATTACCTATAAGGTTGGTTTATACATTACGAATTTCGCCAGTAAGACATTTTTCGCTGTGTTGATATGATGACCTCCGTTCTGCTTCTACAGACGTCCTCTTTACGAGGATCTTTGTAATACCCAACGATGTGTCATTTACATTTTTTCGTAAAACGAATGGAGAGCAATATATTACCTGTGTTCCAATTGGAGGTGCAAGTAATATACCTTTAATCATATCAGTTGAAGAATTCTTCAATATTATCGAAAGCCTCGAAGCTTGGATAAAGGCTGAGTATGTGTCATCTGTGACATCGTCTCTTGATGAAATCAGAGGTGACAGATTGAGCGGCTATAATAGAATAGATGTTGCTTTCACTGCATCTGATAATGTTAAAAGTATTGATGTACGCAACTATTGGAAACCTAATGATGCTGTCACATTCATGCGTACGTGTATAGGTTTCACTGTTCAGACATCTGCAAATATAACAGCTTTGTTTAACATGAAAAACGACTTAAAGTCTCATCTTAAAGTTGTTGCCATACTCTGAGGACTTAATTCATATAGCTCATGGTGTAATCTACGATATTTACACTGAAACATGTGATCCCGTATAATGCAGTATACAGAAATGCCTTAATAACTATCAGCCAGGATACGTTTACTTCTCGCTAGCGGGAGCGAGTGAGTGCTGTTGAACCGAAATATGCAGAAAAATGGTTTAGTGCAGCAAGTTGTATTTATGCTTACATCCTTTCGGATGGTGTTGAATCTCTGGAGAAACATATAGAACTTGCTCAATTTATACAGAATCCTATGTCCACCTGATTAGATGGTTTAATATATTTAAAAACTTATATGTATGAATGTATTTATTTATTTAATGTTCTTTTTATTGGAAATTATATGTTATACACCTGAAAACATGTTTTACTGCCCCCTTATGTGCGCTTTGTTGTTTAAGAGTGAGCGTGCTGGGCTGTTTATTCGTGTAGGGCCGTTGTGTGCTTAAGTATGTTATGTTTCATAGTTTAGCTTTCAGAGATAAAAACTTGTAACTTTGTTGTCTTTACCCAATAGGTTATTATGCTAGTGTTAAGTGTGGATCTTTGTTAAAGGTTAGCAGTTTATTCTGCTTAAGATTGGTCTGGTTTTGCTTTTGTTACATTTTTTTTTTTGTTTCAGTTGATGCTATGTTAGCTTTATTAATGTGAAAACTTTGTTACGTTAGAGTATACTCATTGGTCTGTATGATAATCACACACACACACACACACACACACACACACACACACACACACACACACACACACACACACACACACACGGTTATGGTAAATTTTTGTTACATATCACCATATTAATGTAAAATTAACATTGTTATGTTAGAGACACGCTTGACAAAGTGTGAATAAGTTACGTTTTTGGATGTTATGTTAGTTACTTTACTGGTGTTAAGTGTGAAACTTTGTTAACGTTAACCATTTATTCCTGTCTAAGATGGGCTAAGTTTCTCGTTGGGGGTTATATTCATAGTTCAGATGATGCTAAGTAAGCTTTATTACTGTGAAAACTTTGTTACGTCAGCATATATTGTCTGATCTTTGTATAAAGAACTTGATTTTATGTTATGTTTATCCAAAATGATACTCGAAATGTGAATTTAATCAATAGATCAATAGATCAATAGATCAATAGATCAATAGATCACAACTGGACAGGAGGGTAGGTTGGGTGGCTTGATTTAGTGATTTACTGCTTTAGGGTATGTAAAAACGTAAATTTGTAAGTTATAAACATAAAAAGAATAAGAAATTTTATTTATTTATTTAATTTTTATTTTTTTTCTTTTCTGTATCGAGGATACATCATAAGAAAGATGTATACCAAGTTTCGTTGTTCTACGTCAATATTTCAGTTTTGTGGGGCTGGTGACCCCCCTTTGGGATGTGTACGGCTATTTAACCCCTATACGATATGGGTACCTTATATGAAAGGTATATACCGAGTTTCATCGTTCTAGGTCAATATTTCAGGTTTGGGGTCCCAGAGACCCCCATTTAGGCTGTGTACGGTTATTTAACCCATATATGATGTGAGTACCTTATATGGTAGGTGTATACCGAGTTTCATCGTTCTAGGTCAATATTTCAGATATTGGGGCGGTCCCCGCAATTTGGTCAAATCGGTCATTTTAGTCCGTATACATCTAAGATACAACCTAAAAAGGCTGTATATCAAGTTTCAGCTTTCTACATCAATATTTAATGTTTGGGGTGGGATCCCTTCTGGGGGATCCTAGACACCCTATACGGTCTTATAACCATCATATTCGAACTCTACGACCTCGATAACCCATATAAGGACACCAAGATTGTGGTTATACGATTGTTTATTAACTCGGCACCGCAGTGGCTCCAGCACCGGTGCCGGAGCCAACTCCACAGATTCACATATCACGTATTTCTAGAAATTCAACTCTGAATCCTCTCACCAAATTTCAGCCAATTACGAACACTTCGATTTTTAAGTGGGGGTGGGGTCCCCCTTCAGGGGGACCCAGAGGGTTGTAACTTTGTATATGACTAGGTTACCTCCCTATCTAACCCTCCTCCAAATTTTAGCCTGATACGATAACCCTAACCCATGTAGATATATATATATATCGAACTCGGAACCGGATGCGAAGAAGAAACCGCGGCGGAAATAATACCAAAAATAATAATAATACCGGACCCCGCGGCGATGCTGTCATACGGACCCGGAGCCGGAGCCGGAACCGGAATCGCGTCCCGGAACCAGAGGCTGAGACGGTGCGGCGGACCCGGAGCTGCTGCTGCTGCGCAGAAGCAAACGCTAAAGACACGAAACAAAGGGCATGAATGCATTGTCGCATGCTGAATCGATATTGATTTCGATGGTAAAGAAGACGCTGACGCAGGAGGAGACGCTGAAGGTGACGAAGGATACGTAGAAGGGGTTTTAAAAAAACTCAAAAGTGTTTGAAATTCTTCGACCTAATAATAATAATAATAATAATAATTAATAATAATAATAATAATAATAATAATAATAATAATAAATTAATAATAATAATAATAATAATAATAAATATGGTAAAGGTGGATGGCGCTCTCGCGCGCTGACGTAATCTTGGCTGCGCCAAGATTACGTCATCACGCTC
>JABUQX010012710.1:0-2500 GCA_015478945.1 Trachelipus rathkii | reverse complement strand
TAAAGAGAACTAATAGCAAAAATAATATGAATAAAATTAATAAATTAAAAGTTAGAGAAGTAAACTTATATTGACCTTTTTGTCATTTTAAAGATGTTCAAAAAATTGGACATTCTCATTATTTATGTATCATTGATTTATTGGTTTCCTAGGAGCAACGATCTCTCCTAGGCGCAATTCAATAAAAATGCATTTTCTTGTTATGATGGAGAAGCCCTCTTTTATTGCGGGTTATGGGATTTTTGTGTGTGTGTGGGGTGTGTCTCTTTTAAAATGTTGAAATTATCCCGGGAGTCGTAGCTGCGACATTCTCATGTTGAGGGTATTCGTTGTGATCCGATATAAGAGGCGTTACATCCACTTTCCAGAACATTGAATCGGTACACAACGTTACTACTCCCACCATCCGAAACCGCTTCACGAGAGTAGAGAGGCACGAGCTCAGTTTCAATGGCTTATAGTACGTTCTTATATTAGCTTCTTCCCGTCTTTTGCTTTAATAGCTCTTTTAAAATAATTTTAATTTGTTCTCTTCATCTTTTTTCTGACTGATATTTCCAGTTTTATAATAGATTATCGTTTTCGTTTTCATTCATGGTATTGTTAAGAAATTTAAATGTGTTATAGTTTCTCTATAGGGGATGACGGGGAAGTATTGTTTATTAGATCTGTGTCTATCGCATATTTCTTTTATCAAAAAGGGTCCAACAGACGGAATCTTAATGCGCAATACGAAATCGATGAGCAATTTTGTAATTTAGAGTAGAGATAGGATGGAGAAGTTTCAAGTATATGTGCTGAGCTGTAGATGTGTGACGTAGACCGCTGCTATCAATCTTTCCATCCTCTTTAATTTAATATTAACATCTAAGAAATTAATGTAGTTAAATTTTTTGCTTTCAAAAAGTAAATTTAAACCACTGAGATCTTTTATTTTGGATTTGGAACTCTTGAATATGTTCTGGATGTTAAATATTTACAAAGGTGTTCGTCTAGCGCTACGAATGTAAAAGAAAGGATGGAATGGGGCGTTTTCATAAAAAATTTTGTTTTTCTAACGATGACATGTAGAAATCTGCGAAAGTTGGTCCTGAGATGTGCATCAATAAATACGCCATTTTTTTGAATATATGTTTTACCATTGAAGTTGAAAGGTGTTTTCGTGGTACATATATAAAGTAACCTTCTCAGAATGTATATATTCTATTATATATTATATTATTATTATTATATTAATTTTATTATTATTATTATTATTATTATTATGAAAAATAAAGTAGATTATTATGATTATATATGGAGAGGGTGTATTATTATTATGAATATGAGATAATGGCTTTGTGTGTAATATTAGTGGACTATATAATCTCTATATTATATATACACCGTTGAAATATATGATATACAAATATATGGAAATATATTTCAGAGAACATTTTTATATAAGTGAGATTGGGTATATTTTTTAATTATATTAATTAATTATAGTATATATATATAATATATACACTATATATAATAATATTATATATATAGTGATAGGAATATATATCTATATATGGTGGGTAATATTATATATATATATATATATATATATATAATATATGATATATTAGGATGTATTATATATATAATATATAGTATATATATAAAGTTTAAGACACGATTAAGTTTTCTCTTTGATATGGAATATAAAATATTTTATAAAATAATATTAAATCAATAAAACTAAGAGAGATATAAATAAATGATATGGGTTTTGCATGTTAATAAATACAGAGCAATAAGAAAGTTATTCTAAACTTGTTATAAATAAATATAATTGGGTAACTTCACTTCTGGCAAGCAAACGATGGTGTTTATGGATCAGTGGCGAACTAAGGTCAGTGCGCCCTCCCCGCGACTTATTTGTGCTCCCCCTTTTACTCATGGACGGGGTGGATACAGTTTTTGGAACTTTGAATGAGCAATAAAAAGTTTCTTGTTCATTATCAATAAAAAGTCTCAATCATTACAAGAATCCATGAGTGTATTACGATGAAAAAAAGATATAGGTATATAGTTATATGGTGATGATGTTAGTATAGTATAATCATATATATAATACATATAGTGGGTGAGTAAGTAGTATATAAGTGTTATATATATATATATATATATAATATATATAGTAAAATAAGAGAAAGGTGTGAGTGATATATATAATAATAGAAGAGTCAATATAATATATATAATAGTGAGGTATATATATAAAGTGTATGGGGGGAGTAGGTATATATATATATATATAATTATATATATATATTATATATAAATATAGTATATTATATATATATATTATATATATATAATATATAGATATATATATTAGTGAGTATATAATATAATATATATATATATATTATACAGGGATATAATATATATAAGCTATGTATATATATATATAGAATATATATATATATATAATAATATAATATATATAGGTAGTAGAATAGATATA
>JABUQX010012709.1:0-13408 GCA_015478945.1 Trachelipus rathkii | reverse complement strand
CCTCGTGTAAGCGCTTTCTGTTTGTGGGAGGAAGACCACTAAAAAGTGATCGGGAGTTATCTATTTCTGAAAGGTTTTCACTTAAAGAGAACCGTCCAGCATTGCTGCCAACAAGATCGAAAGTCGGAGAGCATGATAGTAATCAGTTGATGGAGGCGAACTGCCTGAACAGACATCCGGAGTGTTGGAACAACTCCGAAAAGAAGCAGCCGCCATTTTGGCCTCTCTATCAGCGAGATTTCATTGCCGTTACCCTACATGAGGAACTGGAACAATGTGTGTCACTGTTTCTTTTTGCTGAATGGAGGCCGAAGAAATTGTTGTACAGCGGATGTCATTGTTTTTAAGAATAAGGGGTTTTAAGCGCTTGTAGTGCGCTGAGCGAATCTGAATAAATGACATGAGTGATCTTGGTTAAGGATTAGAATTCGAGGAAGGGCAATCATTATAGCCATTAATTCTGCCGTAAAAATTGAAGGATGAGGGGGGAGGGTATGGGAGAGGTTGCGGTCAGGAAAGACAGCAGATTTACCCACACTGTCTCTTGTTTTTAGAGCCGTGCAAACACTGAGCAACCATCGTGAACTGCGGAATGAGATAGGAATGATGCTTTTAACAAGGCAGCCGGATAGCTAGATGTGGAGAGATGTCAGAGCCAAGCAAATGGTGGGAGCGGGGAATAGACAAGGTGTGTACCCTTCGTCGTAAGAGAGGCAGCACCTTGCAAAGTGGGATGCTAAGGATATTAAGGATGTTATGAACCGTGTTTGCAAATGGCCAGTAATTAGGATTCTGTGGATAATAAGTAAATGGCAAGAAGAAAATACATACATAAATTAACGAGTAAGAAATGAACCAAAATTATCCAATAAGGTAATTCATAATAGGAAATGGAGAGAAAGAACTAAATGAAAAAAAAATCTTAAAATTTTAGAGGAAGAAACAAAAATCATAACAGAAGCTGGGGTATTTGCGATCCAACTACTGGACAAGGAGGCTTCCTTAGCAGGAGGATATATAATATATATATTATTATAGTTGCTATTGGTTGGTTAATATATATATATATATATATATATAAAGATATATATTATTATATATGAGTGCTATATAATATATATATATATATATATAGTATATATATATATATTATTATGGCTGGTTGCTATATATATATACAGTGCTATGCTATATATAATATATATATATATATATATATATAAAAAGTATAGTTCCTTAGCCTACTTTATAAAATTTTTACCTTACAGCTATATAAATAGTCAATTCAATGAAATGAACAAAATCTATCCAAAATGAATGATTTTTTAGTTTTTAATTAAAATGAGTTCGTTCATTTAAATAAATTATGAACTAATTTTAAAAGATTAAAAAATATATATTTAATTACAATAATAATAATAGTAATAATAATAATAATAATAATAATAATAATAATAATAATATAAAACTTATACCTAATGATATTGATTTCACAGAAACTACAACGTCAACTACATTTTGAATAAGTACGATTCTTACAGCGAAGACAGCAAATGACTAGTAGTTTATGATAAAGAATTGAGAAGAAAGAAATGAGAAAGAACAAATACATGTCTCATAAAAATAAGTCATTATGACTTCGAAGCAGACAAATGAAATAACGCAATTTTCGATATGCAAAGGCCTGACTAACAAACAGCGATACTATTACACATTACCACATACTTAAAGCTTCCTTACATGTATGTACCATATCATTTCATATATAATCTTATATATATATATTCAATATATATATATATATATATATATATATATATATATATATATATATATATATATATATATATATATATATATATATATATATATATATATATATATATATATAATACAGGGTGTCATTAAGGGACCAGAAGGGGCGGGCAACAAATATAGTTTTGAACAAAAAGTGACCTATATTAATATTTAAATAAAATAATTATCGCCGTAAGTCAAACTTATTATTAGTGAAAATTATTGTGTTAAATTTCTACTGTATTTGAGGTTAGCTATTCCAGAAATCATAAACAACATATAAATACACTTATGCTGTTACCTCAACTGCTCATATCTTAAAATTTTGTTTTTTCTTGGAATAAATATCCTTTTTTTCATTATTAAGACATGATTTAATAGTAAAAATTATAAGAAGTTCGAAACTGAGAATATTAAAAAATCTAATAAAAATTCTCATACGAATTTACTATTATTAGATCAAGTGCTCGATCAGAAAACATTTTTCGAAGAATTTATGAAATATTAAAAGAATAAGACATCTGAATTCATTAATACATTAAGAATTAAACTATTTTACTTAATGTGCAATGAAGAGTCAGGAAATTCATAAACATATAAATAAACAAGGCAAATAATTTATATTTCAACAAGAGTTTGTTGATTTAATTGTTATGATATATAACTATTACAAATATATGCCCCGAACAACTACTTTCAATATACATAGAGTGCAAATATATGTACATCAGTAGCCAATATTTTATAAACTGTATATAATTTATATATATATATATATATATATATATATATTATTATATATATATAAGAAGGAAGGTAGAAGATTAAAATATATATATATATATATATATATATATATATTATTGTATATATATATATATATATATATATATATATATATATATATATAATTTATTTTTGCTGTATGTACAGACACGTTAACAGCTTACAAAAAAAAAGCCGCCAGCGGGGAATTCCGGCTATATGAAAATGGGAGGAGATTAGCAAAATATTTGTTGTAAAGAATACCTACTTCAGTGAGAAAAGCAAAGACTTTGAGACTATCGGAATTAGGCAACAGTGCAATAATATATGCCAGTTTAATGTTGTTAAAAGCTTCCAAAAGTGTCGGGAATAATTTACATTAGACACTGGAATGGAATACTTAACGAAGATACGATGAGTAGATATAGGAGCGTGATTTTAATAAAACTGGCAGTGCGAGTGGAGGATCCAGGACACGTAGTGTCCATGAGTAAGAAAGATATGAGCAATAGGATTTGTGCCAAAACAGCTTCATGAAATCAGTTATGTTAAAAGAAAGAGGGCTAATTTCATGTGAGGCTTAACCATACAAAGTTTTGAAGCCACGGTGGCCGGAGCTAAACACTACTCCCACCTTACTCTGAAACCAACGCAGAGAGTGGGGGTCAAATCTGAAGGAAGGATGCTCCCTTCGAAAACCGAGTGGTAAATAACTTACCGTACAACAGCAATTGGGGGTTATTTCCATGTACTAGTGTTGGAGACCTTGGTAGTACCAGGTTTAAAAGTGTCCAGATGGGGGAACCTGACGGAAGTTGGTGTACACCTTCCTTTAAAATCATTAAATTAGTTTGTGATTTTTCATAAAAGGAAAACATCAATTAAACTACAACACTGCAATATATGAACAAAGTTTAACAATAAAGCCAGTGAGACAAATATATTACTGCACTACGAAATGAACGGAAAAAATAAAACCATATAAAGGGAGTGTACTTGCCCTTCACACTTGGACAGAACACAAAATACGTAATTCGCTCAGGAAAACCCACCCCATAGTAGTAGCCGTGGCTGTGGATTCGCGTTAGCCCCCTAGAACAGCGCGTTTAGTCCCTATCTGTGCGCCACACGTACCTAACACCGCCCTGAGATTATGCACCCAAGTGCAGGTTAGTCTTCAGTTGTTACCCGAGGTTTGGGTTCCCTACAACGGACGGCCCGGTCAAAAACGAAGAAGACCAGTTTATAATATATATTCTCAGCCATGGGCAGCACTGTAATATGAGATATGAGTTTTTAATTAGCCATGATTGAAATTTAGTTTCTGTTTTAAATATATTATTAATATCCTTAATTTTTAAAGTATAGTTGATAATGTTGAAGATATTATCGATCAATTTAGAGTAGATATGTTTAATATAGTACGAATTTTATTTTAAGTATTATTTTAATATCCATTTTTAAAGTATACTACTTAATTAAATTTGTATATCTTAAATATTTTACAGCTTTATGATGCGCATGCACCTTTTTACTGTGTGTCTATTTCTTATCAACTCTTTTGAAAGCTTTAAGGCTTCTTTTTCACAAGTTTCATACTACGTAAATCTCAAATTCAATGTTCGTAACATATAGCAACAAGTCTTTTTAATTAAAATTAATTAAAAACTCAAACTTATTTTGCTGTAAAGCAAGTGTTAATATAGTTTTTATAATGAAATAATTATTCAATTGACTCTGAGGAAGGTCCTTTGGAGCACTTTTCACTTATAGACTTGCGCACAGCTTGAGGAATGTCTTGAGAAGTCTTCGTGTTGGGGGTTATGCCCAACAGTTCTGGGCAAGGCCTTTTACCTCCTGTTATTTCGCTGATAGCAACCAAGAGATCATATGAAATTTCGTCAGTCACAATAGAGTTATCTCTAAATAATAATAATAATAGTTACAAACGCATTAGACAAAAAATTCGAATGAGTGTTTTAAACTTTTAAAATTTAAATTAATTTTATCAGAATCAAGCAATGATAACGAGGGAATACTTAGTGTCTTGCAATTGCAAATTTTGATTTACTCTGAAAAATCGAAAGTACTATATCTATATAATAGACAATTCACATATTCGATATTTATACATAACAACTTTAACAATAAATATTACTTCAAGTAATATAGTATCTGAAAAACAAGACAAACTGTTTTCTCAACTCAAAATACAAACTATGAAACTATCACGCTCAAATTACGACATCAATTGACTACTCATTTTCAAATACACATATACAACAATTATATAATAAGAAAATAACTCTATGTAACAAACAGTACACTATCTCTTGATACATACAATTTATATAATTATCAATTTTATTTCAATACAGATACTCTCTTAAACAAATTGTACAACATTACTACAATACTTACAAGTATCATCTTATGAACACTTGTTAACAAAACAATTAACTATAAAATTTCATTAATTATCTCTAAACATATATAATATCGAACAGCTGAACAAAAGACAATTTACATATATACAACTTATAATACAATATGCTCATACTTAAAAAAATACAAATACTATTTATAACACGAATACTATACAACGATTAGAAAAAATTAAATTACTTACGAACATAATATCTCTATATTTGACAATGCAAGCTAATACCCAAACATATTTAAACTTATATACATATTATCTCTAACAAAACTACCTGTTACTAATAACAAATATCTATTAATACTCCTCATACAATATACACACGAGATTCTCTACTATATAATATATTACTTATCTCAAATATAACTTGACGAAACACATTCTTAAATTTTCGCTTCTTTCCATTACATTAACACATTATTGTACAATACTATATTTACGAAACAATACTAATTACATAACAACTTACTAAAATACAATTGAACGTTTTAACACACTCACTTAAAATAAATTACTTCAATAACAACATCTTATGCGCAATAACAAATACAATAATGATCAATCCATTGAAAATAGCTACTCTCACACACACACAAAGACAAACAATGCATATGCTAAAATCTTTTAAGAGCGTTCATATAAATATGCACAATTAATCTAACTACATAACTATTCAATATATCTTTTTAAAATACACTACACCAAATATTCTTAATTTTCCCCACTAAAATGATTCTATAAATAGCTACCAACAAACTGAAAGAATGAAAAGAATTATTACTATAATAGTACTTAACTCTCTCAAATCTCCAACACATTAGTACTAAATCTAAACTAACTTGAACATACATTAACGAATATTATCATACAATTCATAACTTAGCATAACTAATTACAATACAATACAACTAAAAAAAGTTAGCTAATCTTAATAACAAACTTAGATTTTATACACAATGCAATATTCATGCGAGCACTCTATGAAAATACTATAGTTGATCATACTATAAAATAATACAAATAATCTAACACAATACAAAATACAGAGAATACAAGAACAAATTACTAATTAACTATTATCTAATTACAGTACTGTACTTATCACATAATAACAGCATTCTCTGAAATTATCATATTATCCTTTATTCAATCTTAATACCTAATACAATATCATAAACAGTCTTGCTAAGAGTATCGATTGACAATGATTTTTGTTTTAATAGCAAGAAGTTCACGTTAAATGATTGATCTTTGATGTAATATCTATGGCTTATGATATTTTAATCTATTAACTATTTATTGTATTATTTTAAAATTTCAACAGTGATACTCATTATTGTATTTCTCTCAATCAGCGTCATTTTCATTTTTCTTAGAAGAATTTGTTATAAGTCTTAGATATAATTTAATGATTTGTATGTATTTGTTATATATATAAAGCAATGAATATTTATTGAATATGAAATAATAATAATGTTAGGTTATTGATATTATTGATTGACTCATATATATATAGATCACTGAAAATGATGTAATGTTTTATATTGTATTTAATTTAGTTTTGCTATTAATGATATGACTTTTTTATTAGTTTTTATATTACTGATTATTTCTATATTGTTTTTATGATTTACCAATATATTTACTTGTATTTATTAGTGTGTGAAATACTCGTTGTTTTGTATCCTATTCCAATAGGATTTTTAAACCACTCTTATAATAATTACGCTTTATTTATTCTTATGAATAAGTATCACTTTTATTATACTATAATTTAGTGTAATATTTCTTATGTATTGTAATGTTAGCGATTATCCTGTATTAGTATTGTAAACATTGTATAATGTTATTTTATGTATATTCTTATATAAGAGTTTATGATTGTATGCTATTTATGACTGATTGTATTATCTGAGCATGAATTATTAATAGTAATGTATTTCAATTGTAGATTGCTTGCGAGTCTCAAATTATAAAAGATGAAATTTAATTATAATTGTATTTTGTATGTTTTCCCCCATTCTTTAATATTATCTTATTTTTAATGAAATTTCACTAAATAAATTTTGGTGTTTATTATTATATCCATAAATAAAATTATTTCCATATTTAGTTTGTGTAGAAACCTGTGTTAAAAAAAAATTACAACTTCTTAAAATTACGCTTTTTCTTAAATTTTCACATTACAATTAGAACTCATGAATGTATGAATTAAAAATCCAGAATTTTCCTAAATATCGAAAAACTCAAAGATGTTATTTTTAATGTATGTATGAAATTCAAAAATATTTTTGATAGTTTATTTAACTGTCTATGTTTTATAGTGATTATTGAAATTGATAGACTTCACCAATTTCTTGAATTTATGTGTTGTATTTGCATTCATGATTTAATGCATTTGGAATGTTACTATTTTTTAATGGCCAATGTATGCGAATAACTTTAGAAACATTCACAACCTTCGATAAATATCGTGGAACTTAAACATGAGACTTAAATGCAATGTGATAATTTTCATTAGATATTATTTTTATAATATTAGAAACTATTTAATGTAATATATATCTGTATTTAGTTTGTGAGTGTAAATATACCTATTGTATATGATAAATTGATATGTTTACATAACTTCTAATATATATTGATTTTTAGACATTTTATCTATAGATTTCACATTACAAATGTATTGTTATGCGATAATCATTCTTTTAAATAGTAAGGTATTGTATATCGTTTTTGTCTCTAAGATATTGTATTGCATACATTTTGAGTATCACATTTTGCAGTGTTTATATTGTCTTATTGACAGGATGCATTTGTATTTAGTCACTATGATGTATTGTATATAATTAAGGGTATGTTAGTAAGATAAATGTTAATAATTATTTTTCTAATGATATTGTCATTGAATTATTTCATATAGGCTCATGAAACGTAGTTGTATATTTGTTGTATTGTATTTTTTTATTAATATTATAGTGAATTTCATGAATACATACAAGTTACTGGTTATGTTGCAGATGTTGTTTTCACTGTATTTTTGTTGTTGATAGCACAGAAATTATTCACATATATCCTATGCTAAGAAAACACTTATATCTAATAAATACAATCTATATCTAACATCACTTTAAAATACATACTTATATCATTAATAATTTATCTAATCTATTAACAGTAGACCCAAAATACATTTAACAAAATATATTAACTGCCATTATTCCACTAACAAATATAATACTTCACATATCTCTGAATTACTATTGGTAAATCTTATAATCTGAGAAAGAATTTACATATACAATAGCGAATTTTCAAGACCATTTACAAAATACAATGTACAAGATGCGATATACTAATTAAACATTGAAAATTGCAATTACACCAAAAACCACTACAAACAACGCGATACTAATATTCAAATACAATAGTTAATTAACAGAATAGCTCTAATACTCTATCCCGAGTTATAATCTTATAGACTATACAATTTAAAATAATACTGAATACAATACTCAATAATTACGATATCTTTTAAATACAATACAATACAATACAATTACATACAATTATCCACCTATCACATAAACTTCATTATTACTCAGAATACAAACTTAAATATTTATATAACACAATACTCATAATTCCTCTCCCTATCCAAATGCATACAATGTCATATCACTTTTATCTAGATTACACACTTCAAAAATACATTACAATAAACTAAATCGCCAAAAAAAATATGGCAGGAATAATTGCCATAAATGATTCATGAGCATCTTGAAATTACAATTGTCTATGCATAGCGAATTCTAATACTAAAACTATATAAATTAATATACACACACGCCCATTCTATATATATATCTTCAAACTATTAAATCATACTAATTATTACATCAAAAGGACACACAAATCAATATCATATAAGAAAGAATGCGAAATATCAATACAAATAAACTCATACATATGTTAAAAAATACAATACAAACAAAAATCAAGTATTTATATACAATATGAAGAGTTTAAGTGTTTATTTTTTAGATCTTCACAAAAATTTTATTTAGTTATAAAATAACACGTACCATTTAAAGAACCATAAAAGAGGACAGTAAATGAAATAATTATTTTTAGTAAACAACTTTTTTGTTATAATTTTGAACTCTTGTTGTTTCGAATATATAAAAAATATAAATAAAGTAAAAACAAAAAACAAATCTACAAATACCGTAATCGCATTAGTTCCATTTTTAAATAACCTTGTTATAAAACCTCGTACTAACATACATACTTGAAATATATTAAGACAAGAGCATAAATCTCCTAATATCAAATATCTAGATTATATTAATACAACACTACAACAGATTACCAGAATAATTTTAGCACAAATACCTTCAAAAACTTGGTAATTGGTGATGTAAATACTTAATCAAATAAGCACAAAAGCAATATATCTTAAATTACTAATTACACGTTAAAGAGAGATGTCTTACTCACATTGAAAGTATCTTTATACATGATACAAAAATCTATACCTAAGCTCTATGTTTCTCTCAAGACAACTACAATAATTACATTCATCATTGAGAGATAAATAGCAAATATACTGTTATACTCGCAATCCCACTCTATATTAACACAAATACTATAACGCTTTCATTAACAATACTTAATTACAAATACACAATATCTAAAACTAAAGAATACTCTACATTACAAAGTACAACTCTCTTATATACCCAATAAAATAATTACAACATATTATAATACAAGTATTATAATATATCGAATGCTAATTACATACTATAAAATAATTTGTCCGGAGGCATGTGTACTGTAAACAGTTTAGAAGAGATGATATTGTCCGTCATGATTAATCGTTGCATTATATTCAAAAAGCATGTAATAAAGAGTGTTATAATTTATTTTTTATTAAGTGTTTAATTGAGTTTGCTATTGAGTTATTACTTGTCTAGTTGCGAGGTGGTTGTAGCCAGTAATGTGTTATGTGTTTTATTAATATACCAGAATATTTGTTAATGTTAGTTTTGAATATATCTTATGTATTGTAATTAATATTATATGTTTATACTTGCTATAGAAAATTTGCATATATTGCATTTGCATTGCATTGTAGATGTTATTTTTCATACTTTACACATTATTGTATTGTTTTATTGTAAGATCTGCTTAATATGAGTGACATTATTTTACTCTATAATTGTATGATTGCACAATTTTAATATAATTATTATGTATTAATAATGTAGTTTTTTATGAGTGTTATTTTATATTCTAGTTATGTTGTACTGATGATTCAGATTATGGTAATTTTTAAAATTATGATATTTATTGTGTATTTTATATATAAAGATCCGCATTTGCATTCGTAAATAGTACAGTAGAAGATGATTATATTATGTAGTATATATTAGTTGTGAGTTGTCAGTGTTGCATTTATAAATTTGACGTTATTGTATTATGTATTATTATGATTTTTCTAATATTTGTGGTTATTTAATTGTATTTATACCGCATATAGTTAATATGATGTGTGTATATAACTCTTTAATGTCATGTATTTTAATGATTGATAATATTATTTTATATAAATGTTCTAATTTATATTACTGTATAATTATTTTTCTTTCTAAATAAACATTACTGATAATTTAAATTGTAATAACCTTCTTTAGTCCTTAAATATAATTTTGGTGATGCTGGATCTCGGTTCAATAATTGATTTCTAAATTGCTATTTTAAATTTGATTTTTATATTATTGTATGTCTGTGTGTGTGAATATATATATTTTAGATGTATATAAATAATAAAGTGTATTGTACATGTAATAGATACATAATCCTTCATGTATTTAATTAAATGCTAATATATATAATATTGTATATTAATATATATTGTAATTTGTATTGTAACTTAATAAATTGACGATTTTTTTTAATGAAATATTTACATAATTGATTAGTATTTTGAAATATCCAAATTGTTAATTTCTATTTAATTTATTATAGTTGTAAGATAATAATATCTTTTTTGTAGTTGTATTTGTATTGTATGTATTCACATTAATAGCAATATTGTATTTAGAACTTCTAAAATTACGCTATTGTTTAAGTCTATTTTAATATCTGGCATTGAATCTTTTTTTCAACGTGTAAGATCGTGCCGTGCATTATGTCTTAATAATTCAAAAACTTTATGAATAGTGTATTGTTGTTATAATGTCCTTATATATATTGATATTTGTTGAGCGGTATTTATCTCAGCACATTCTGTTGGTAATATGATTAATTGATATGGCTATTGTATTCTAGTATTGAAATATTGATATGTTATTTATAAAGTATGATTGATGTTATTATTATTAGTCGAATTTTGTTATTGATTAATATTGTTTAGTGGTTTCTGTATATGCAATGTAACTTTTTGTATTATATTGAATATATATTATCATGATAGTATTAATTATGTTATTTTTAGTTGTATTTAATTACCAAATTAATTTTATTTTATATTGTTAATTGTTTAAGATAATCGTAGTTGATTTAAATCTCTACTAATACATTTATGCTCTCTCTCATCCACATTTCTTCGTTTATAGAAAGTGTGAACGGCTTATTACTCTAATACAAAATTACAACTAAAAATAAACAATATAACAAAGTTACAATATACAAACTCTATCTAAAAATCAAACGATAATATTCTCACAAGACTAAATAATACAATTCATCAAACATACATTGATAATCTATTTGTAAATCTAATACAATTAGAGTCTTACTCTAGACTCACCCAAACAATACGGAATACTAATTATCCAATGACATTTGAAAATAATATAGTACTCTAAATTATACATAAAATAATATCTAAGAACACGCACAGAAAACGTGAAATCATATTACTAATTGCTAGTAGCTCGTACTACATATATTATCAACGCATTGTTAAATGCTGATAACTTTCAAAATACGAATTATCTCATTAACAATACAAACAATACAATAACTAATCCAAATAAATCCCTTTAGGAATAATTCTAATCTTTAGACACTTAGAAAACTTTACACTCTAATTACATAAAAAATATTTTTAAACTATATATAATAATTAAAACAAATTACCTTAATTTACACATACAATACATTTACAGACAATCACAATTTTCAACAATACATACTCAAAACAATACAATAGAAACTTAACTTAAAAGTATACGATCTTAAATATTTTCAACTAAAAATTTCAAAAGCTCATATGCAATATATATCAAAGACCTATCTATACATTACAATGTCAATTTAAACACAATACTAACTTAATAATATAATTCAACATATGATAACAATAATGAATATACGTAATTATACACTAATATAGAAAATACTTAGTCAATTGCTATATATCAAAAAGTACGAATTAAAAGATGATTCAAAATCTTTAAAAGCTTCATCTTTGCATTCTCAGAAAATAGCACGATATTTTTAATGAAATATATCACAATATATACGAATTACTAATACAAAACAACACTATACCAAATATTTCAATTACGTATGCTGAATATAAACAACTATGATTTATATTATCACAAAAACAATAATATCACAATAAGGACATATATGTCGGTACTTTCTACATTATACTAACAATTAACAAAATACATATACGAACTCTTATAACACGATATCAACTTTTACCAATACCAAACACTCATTTACGCAATACAATACTATTATAGGTAAATATCTAATATAAAATTACAATGTACAATCTCAACACCTTACAATACATAAATATTTCACAAGAATATTATAATACTAAATCAAGCGATGTCTCCCAGATTCAGACAATCTTATTATTCAAAAATACAAAGTACACATGAAAAACTAATACTTTAAATTATCAATACGAGAGATAGAAAATTTTAGGTATCTTAAATACTTTCAATTAATTTTTAATACTTAAAAAATTTACATATACTTATTATTATATTACTAACAATATCAAACTTAAAAAATACACTCTATAGTTACAATGACTAATGCATACAATACAAATACATACAACTCTAAAAATCAATACTATTACAATATCAAATACAAAATCATTATACAAAGTGACATATATATATATCAATACATTCAATACTTTTCGCTTCTTAAGAAATGGCAATCTATCGGGCAAATGCAATACAATACAACTTAAAAATACAAATCCACAATACAAATACAATACAAGTACAATTATCTCAATACAATACACACACTACAAACATACAATACTTACAAAAAACAATATCAATAATTATAATATCAAGATCAACTAAAAATCCAAAAAATACAAATATACTACCTCAAAAAATTAACTGGCACACACAC
>JABUQX010012708.1:50000-52500 GCA_015478945.1 Trachelipus rathkii | reverse complement strand
GATATGTCAAGGCACCCGCAAAGTCTCCCGTTAGTTCCTGAGGCGGAAAACCATAAATCAGTTAGATTGGAAAGTATATCGCCAGTAGACCTCGAGCGCCGAAAGCCGAACTGGCGATCGGAAAGAAGTTAATGAGATTCCAGAGTGATCTAAGAATGAGAGTTGAGAAGGTTTCAAAGATCGTTAGATATAATCACAAGTGAGAGCTATTAGGTGTGATAGTAGAAGGATCAGAGTTTTTCTCCTTTTTTTCCGGATAGGTTTGGACATTGGGCGTGCTCCACACTGAGGGACAAGTATTAGTTTTGACAGACATAGAGAAATTATAAGTTGAACGAGGGGCTGGGTCAGCTTATTAAACCACATCCCTCAAAACTTTGGGAGAAACGCCATCGAAGCCACACCGCCTTTCCTATCCCTTTCCCTAGATTTCAGGAGCCATGCCACCCGATCAAGATGGTAATTCACTGGCAAAGAGCATAGACACCTGAAGAGAAGGAAAGGAGGAGTGAGGAGGAGTGATGTGAATGCCAGAATCTAAGGGTTGAGTAGAGGAATATATATATATATTATATATAATATATATATATAATATAAATATATATATATATATTATATATATATAATATATATTATATATAATATTATATAATTTATATATATATATATATATATATATATATTATATAATTATATAACTATATATATAAATATATATTATATATTATATTATATATATATATATATATATATATATATATATATTAATACATATATTATATATATTATAATAATATATATATATTAATATTATATATATATATATATCTCTATATATAATATATATATATATATATATAATATATATATATATTATATTATATTACTACTGCCATTTTACCTATGGTATGTATGGATAACATCTCCAGTGTCTAATGGTTTTCGGCTTTCTGTTCCTGGGCAATAACAACTCCATCCCCAGACACATCTTTACAAGACACCACTCCTTTATCCATCCTATCATATGACACATACTTAAATCACATCCCTCTTCTAGACAACATCTCACAAACATTGCTATTCCTTATTATTGTGTGGGGAAAAAGAATTGCCTACATCGTATAACCTTCGACTTAGGACGGTGGTATTGGGTGACTGCCCACTACTTACTTATATTTTGTCAGGAATGCTAATGCCTAATGGGTTAGAAATAGGATTATCGGATCATTATGTTGTTTTATTTAAAATTAAGTTAGTGGGTGCTTGGATAGAGAAGAAATTAATGAGGAAGGAAGTGGGTAGAATTAAGAGTGAGAATTTAAGTGAACAAGGTAATAAGAATAAGTATTTAAGAGTGCTCGCTAATCAGTTGAATGTGAACAAGTTGAAACTGAACAAATCTGTAAGCAAATGAAGGAAGTGGCCATTAGCAGTGAAAAGAGAAGTATGTGGATTGCTAACGTAAGGAGTAAAATGGTTTAAAGTGAGTGGTGGGAATGAAGAGTGATGCAAATAGTTAAAACTAAAAAAGAAGTCGTGGGTTGAATGTACTAAAAGCCAATGATGAGGTTTCAAAAGAAAGTTTTTGGGATTTTTTAAAGAGGAAAAAAAGGAATTCTAAAAGGTGCATACGTAGGAGGAAAAAAGAGGTAAATGAACAGTTTGGAAAGAGGACGAATAGAGACTTACAAGCAAATTGGAAGCTCTTGTGGAAGGAAGCGCGTTAGGTTCAGAATGAGAATAAGGGGAATCTGCTTAGAATAATGAATAAGGATGGTGCTTTCGTAACTGATGAAAATGATGTGAGGGGAGTGAAGAGGGAACACTTCAAAAATAATCATAACATTGGCAGGAATGAAGAGGTGATAGTGAATGTTTGTGGGTTTGATGGTGCAAGAAGGAATAGGTATTTTGGGAATGAGGTCATTAGTAAGTAGGAGGTATTGGGTAGAGTGAGAAAGTTGAAGAATGGTAAATCTGCAGGTATAGATGAAATTACTGATGAAATGATCAAGAACAGAGGCAAGATGATGAATGATTGGATTTGGAAGTTGTGTAACAAAGTGTTTATGGAATGTATAGTTCCGAGGGATTGGAGGAAAGCAGTAATAAAACCCTTATGTAAAGGTAATTGTGATAAGGGTAACTATAAGAATTATAGGGGAATTAGTTAATTGAGTGTTATAGGGAAGATATATGCTGGTGTTTTGGTCGAAAGAGTGCGTCAAGTGACCGAAGGACATATTAGTGAAGAACAAGGTGCGTTTAGAAGTGGTAGAGGATGTGTGGATCAAATCCTTACATTGAAACAAATGATTGAGAAAATGAGATTGAAGAAGAATAAATTGCATTTAGGTTTTATGACTTTACAACAGGTGTATGAGAGGATTAATAAAAAAGCTTTATGGCAGAAGCTAGTGATATATGGTGTTGGTGGTAGGCTTCTGAATGGAATCAAAAGTATGTATGACGATAGTGAAGCGTGTGTAAGAATAAATGG
>JABUQX010012708.1:12500-25000 GCA_015478945.1 Trachelipus rathkii | reverse complement strand
GGGGGACCAAACAACCATCCCCCCAATCCTGTGGTACCTCACCACTCCTCAACATATGTTATATAACCTATGCAGCCATTCCTCACCCTTATCCTCCTTTGCAACATTTCCAAATTCTCACACCATCCAAGACCTGCGGAACTTCCTTTTTTCCTTTATTCAGCGGCCACTAAATTAATTTTCCTCCATTTGTATTTTCATCCTCCTCCTCTCCCCCCACTTCTATTTTCCCATCCTCACCTCTTGCATATCTTCCTCTTCCCTAACCCCACCCTGCCTTCATTCAAATAGTCCACTAAAATACTCCCCCCACCTCTCCCTCACCCTATCCTCTCCTCCTATCCAATCCCATCTCCTTCCTTAATCCTCTCCCCCAACCCTTCCTTCCTTCCTTTTTTTTATTAACCTCTTTCCAAAACATCTTACTCCCCGATTCAAATTTTCCGTCACTTTTCTACACCATTCCTCTTTTGCTCTTCTCTTCGCCCTCTCCAACCGCCCTCTTTGCTTCCACTCTAACCCTTCTATATTCCTCCCAGCTATCTTCTCCCCTACTTCCCAACCATTTCACATAAGCCTCCTTTTTTCCTTTTCACCACCTCCTTCACCTCCTCACTCCACCATTCACTCCCTTTCCTTCCCTGCTTGCACCACCCTTTTTTACTCCAGCATACCCTTCTAGAACTCTTCCACATACGCTGCCTCCTCAAATCTCTTCCACTCCCCTCCACCCTCCCCAATTCCGTCCCTCTCACGTTTCTCCACCTGTCCTCCATACCTCTCCTAAACCTCCCCTCTTACAATACTATCTATCCAAATTTTTTCCACCTTTATCACTTCCACTCTCCTCTTTTCTCCCCTTTCCTTCACCGTACCTCTCCTCCCACCCTTATCCTGGCAATCACCAAATAGTGATCCGATATCCCCTCCCCGCCCCTCTAAACACATTTACATCTAATAATCTACCTCTATCTTTCCCATTTACACACACATAATCTAGTATCGCCTTCCCCCCGTTATCTCATCTCTTTCCATGTATATCTTATGATTTAATCAATTTTTTTTTTAACGCAAGTATTCCCACTCAATCATTCTCCTTTCGACAACATAACTCTATCAGACTTTCCCCATTATCATTCCTCTCCCCTCAACCCCAAAAGGTCCTATTATTCTTCCTACCTCCTCCCTTCCCACTCCTGCTATTCAAATCTCCCAATAGAACAAATTTTTTTCATTTACCACCAAAAATTTCCCAGCACACTCAATTCAATCTCTCCCCAAAATTCTTTCTCTCTCCTCCTCTCTCGCTCCATTCACTGGTGCATATGCCAAATAAAAACCACATTTCCCCCCCGAATTTCACTTTAACCCACATTATCCTAGAACTCACCTGGTTACACAATCTCACCTTGTCCCACATCTCTTTCCTCATAACTATTCCCACCCCCTCCCTCGCCCTCACTCTCTCGCTCACCCCCGATACCATACCCTTGTATTTTCCGAAATCCAACTCCCTCTTTCCCTTCAACTTAGTTTCTGTTATCCCTAACACATCCAACCTTTTTTCCTCAAACATCAACCCCACTTCCTCCCTCTTCAAATCCTCGTTTACCCCTCTCACATTCATACACCCCACCCTAATTACCACTCTCCTCCCCATCTTTCCCTACTTCTATATATAACTCAATCAGGCTGTACGCTTTACGGGACCCCCCTCCTTAAGTGCTTCCCAACACCTAGGGCTACCACCCCGCTCACCAACCCACAATAACAATAACAAGATACGTTAAAATAATATAAAAACAATAAAAGGTTAAAACACTATCAGTTATATCTATTCCCCCTCCCTCTTCCTCCTCCCCCCTTCCTCCCTTCCCTCCCCTCCCCCACCTCCCTTTCCTTTTCCTTTTAAAATTCCCGTTAAAACTTAATTAACTATTAAAAACCTTTACTTATTATTTATTTAAAATTCTTTAAATAATATAGAAATATAAAATATAAAATATAAAATATAAAATATAAAAGGTTAAAACCTACAATCTTCAATTTATATTTATTTTTACACTCTTTTCCTATCTTTCTTCTTTAAAATTTACCCCGTTAAAAACTTTATTTATCTATTAAAAATCTTTATTTAACTATTTAAAACTCTTAAAAATCCCCCACATATACCTACTAATTCAACAACTTTATAAATATAAACCCACTATTAGACATTAGCCCATATATATCAATAATAAAAGATTATTAAATATCACTAAATATTAAAACCACTTCCTCCGCAAATTTGTCTCCGTAGGAAAACCACTTCCGACCTTAGTTTTATAGTATATACTGTTTAAGTAAATAAATTTTATTTAAATTCTTCTTCATCTATCATGTCATGCTCTTCTATACCCACATGACTTGGAATCCAGATTATTTGGATGCATACACCATCCTCAAAACTGCACAGAAGAGCGAGTATTCGGTGTACCAAAAAGTGTGTAACAGTGAGTAAAGGACAACAATATTGCAGTTACTCACCAAAGGAAATATCGGTATGAAAATAATGAAGTTCTTTTAATAAGCAATTAATCTAAATAGTATTGACGAAAAATACTCAACGAACCTTTTATAGCTATAAGGAAATCAGATGCCAGCGAAGTTCAATGTAAAGTCCAACTTGATTTCCGATGTCAAAGAAGGTGATCTAAATCTTAATAAGAGATTAGGGGATTTCTCCCAACTGTAGAGTTCATTTGAGGGACTCCGTCTCACTGTTTCGCCAAGCACCCTCGATGTGATTGCGATTTCGAAAGTTTAATCTACAACCCGCTAAATAAGAAATGCTCAAAACAAAAGAAAATAATTAATGAAAACCAAGACAAGGATATAAAAAAAAATACTTCTAAACTGTTTTAATTAGAATTCTCGAACAACAAGAATATAATCTGAATACAGGACCTCCAAATATTGCCCCTGTATTCAATATATACGAAAAGAATTTAAGACCTTCAAGTGGTCAGACAACTAGGAGTACTGGTTGTCAATGTCCAAAAACCCTAACTAATATATAATAGAAAACGATGAATCATTACCTACAATTCGCCAAAAAAGAATATATAGGTAGAGAATTGGATTCTTGAACCAGTATCAAGAATAAAGTAGAATTTAAGGAAGTTACAATAATAAAGAAAAATTAAACTTAATGACTAATTTAGACTAGACTAATATGTTAATAATTTGCTGGATAAGTTTCTTGTACAAATTCTCTCTTATCTGATGTTTCTTTCTTTTCCAAGATTGAATGATCTTCAGGAATTAGTTATTCCCAACGTGAGAAATCAGGAACATCACAGACATGTAAGAATTCCAATTACTAGAAATGGATATGCTTGATGGTTCTGCCACTAAGGTAAGTTACCGTTAATAGTTAGAAATATCCAAGAGTGCAAATGAAGCCACACCACGCAGTCCAATATAATAAGAGAAAAATCAGGAACTGGAACAAGCACTGAATTCAAACACCAGGTCCAAGCCCTGAAACCCTAATTAAATTAATACTTATTTAGTATTTTACCCTTGTATGTAATAATTAAAAATATAATGCTAACTTATAAAACTAACCCTAGAACTTATAAGTTTCCACGAGAGGCTCTGATACTGGAAGGAATACGAGAATGTAGAGTTCCTACACCGCAGTTTACACAAGTCTGTAAATAAGTTACAGGACTTTATAGATACTTAATAGTAATAGATTTTAAAGTATAATAATGTAATCGCAAAATCTATAAGTGCCATGTTAATTACTAATTTGGGTTGTACCCACCTGTGAAGTTAATCCTGAATGAATTAGAATTATCATAAATATCCACGAATAACAACTATGTGGAAAAGGCTTGTTTCAACAATGAGAACCAATAGAATTTCTCCTCTCCAATAACAGAATTCACTCTTTCTCAATTAATCATTCAAAAAATATATAAATTATAATCTCAATATCCTGTAAAATAATCCAATTAGTATCATGCCGATTTATCAGAACTTCTATAATAAAGAATAAGATGAACAACACACTCCCTATTCTGAATGAATGCTTTCTTAAGTGCACATATCTGCACCACACTCCAAGAAACCTACAGACGTTAAGGGGTACAATAGCCCCCCTAACATCCCCCCCCCACTAAACTTGAGCCCCTCCCTCAATTAACAGCAAGGGACGCAAGCTGGGAAAGAATAAACTAGGACCAACCAGTACTCTTGTCTTTAAAAAAAATAAAGTTTACAAAAATAAAACAAAACTTGTTCACAATAACGCATACACGTTTAACACAGCATAAAAATCATGTTGTGACAAAAACAAATAATAAAGAAATTATCTAAGAAACCAATATGTTTCTTAATAAAGGTCATTCCCAAAACAATGACCTTCCTAACCTATTATTTGGGACCAAAAGAAGACGATGAAAAACCCATACTAAATATCCAATCATCCTCCTCGTAAATCATACCAACCCATTTTTTTATGAAAGCCTTACGCTGTTCTGGATTTAGAGTTCCCCAGTTAAATTGATGCATAACAGATCGAATACCCCGTCTTTGCATTATTTCTAATTGCTCTACATCTACGTTAGATGTAAATGAAGGATTTGGGTATTGTGGATAATTTGGATAATTTGCAGCCATTGCAGGACCAAAATTTCCTGCACCAGCTGTCGACGGAACGTCATACGAATACCCACAGGGATATTGACCTTCAGCTTTGGAAGGATATCCTTGATAAGAAGGATAAGACTGCGGATAAGAAACCTGACTATACCCCGAAGAAAAACTACCTGGATGTGAATTATGCGCCGGTTCTAACACTTTATCAAAAGAAGGATGGAACGAAGAAGTAGATGGTTGTGAACCATCATGATAACTTACAGGACGACTAGCCTGGTTTTCAGAATTCCTAAATGACCTATATGGGCGACGACTATCTTTGGAATAAGGCACACTTGGCCTAGTTATTCGGGTTTTTACTGATTGTTGTTTAGTTTGAGGCAAAAAACAATGACGGTATTTCCCAATTAAAGCCACCAAGAAAAATTTATTTGGATGAAGTCCATCGTTAAGCAATGGAGACTTTAGAGTGTTCTCTTTTTCCTGAAAATACAGATGATGAGGGCCCTGGATACTATCATCAGTATACCGCCCAATCCCATGATGAAAATCTAGAACTGCATTGCCTCTAAAGACATTCTTGTTTGGCCATTGGTAATGCACCGAATTCAACGCTTCAAACTTATCAAAGCTCCTAATGGAATGTTTACGCATTCCTACGATTCCTAATATTGGGTCATTCTCACAATGGTCGGCCGCAGACATTCCCCATGCCTTAATAATTCTTCCCCTATTGAAGGAGTACATATCCACAATAGGAGGAATCATAAGGTAGGTTTTAGCTCTAGGATTTATCTTAGTTACTAATTCATCTATTTTTGTCATGATTTCTGGGATCTGAGATGTACTAAAATCATGAATTGGTTCGAAAACCCTAACTTTTATTCTATTTTCATCATGATCATCTAACAGGTCTTTGGCACGCCAAGCCATTGTGGTGAGAGACCAAATTATGACCATATCTATGCTTTTTGACATAAACGACTTCACTTTCTCAACGCAATCTGGAAGTTGTCGACCATGGTCATAATCTATTCTAGTGTTGATGCCATACTTTTGGTGTAAAAGGGTCTTCTCATGGGGAAACAATGCCACTTCAGATGAACCTATTACAAGTATTAAAGACATCTTACCTTCTATCTATGAATGGTACTTCTCTAAAAGAATAATGGGATCCCAACACAGGGTGTAGTCGAAGACCTACACCTTCCCACAATTCTTGATCTCCAACCAATCTATAAAATATAAAAAGACCATTAATAGAATATTGAAATGCTAAGATAAAGTAATAAAAATAAAGAAATAACCAATATAATATACAGGTATCTAAAATAAATAATACAAATTATCAATGAATTTGTCCTAATAATAGAAAACTACCTAATTATTTCTTTTAAGGCTCCAGGTTCTTAGCTCATAAATCTTTTGTAAATGCTCCATATTTCTATTAAGGCTCAGACTCTCAGCTCATATTTCTCTCAAACGAAAAATGTTTCAGAGAGACCAGCTGATTTTTATAAGAAATGGTAAACAAGTTAGCATGTTCATGTAAATGTGTAATTGTGTATGACAGACCACGGACAATTTATTTTGGAAAGTACTCTCCATCAACGCTATCATGAACTTACTAGCTAAACTTCTTTTTAAGATGATAAAATTTTCTCATTGATACCATAAAATAATACTATTCTAAAATTTTATTATGATATCCTAATTAATAGTAAAATAGTAATAAATTTTAATACTTGTTATAATTGATCGGTATGATCAATATAACTCATATTTCACCGTTTTAATTTGTAGATTCTTTCCCAATGATTTCGGTGAAGAGGGCACTCCAACCTGCAATCTGCGTCTTTACGTCATCTGCACCACATCAGGACATGACATCCATCCTTGTACAGCTTCCAAAATCTAAGCTTGTAAAATATAGAAAAGAACTGGACAAAATGGATTAGGGTTAGACATACTAGCAGAAAGAATTTCTCCACAATTACCTCTCCTACCTAATCTAAAGAAGCTACTCAATAAATTAAAATTTTTCCTATCCTTTTGAAAATACTCTTCCCTACAATAAACAAACTAATCTAAATGCAAGAACACCAAGTTTGTTCTTACTTTTTTTTTTTTTATTTAATCTTCTATACTTTGTTGTGTAATAATTGTTGTCGGCATGAGGTAATTATAATGAACCCCACTCAGACATTTTAAACAACAAACTTCATTAGTAAATTGGCTTCCGTGGATAATAGGCTTATTACTATTATAATATACGTAAACCGGGGTCTTGAATATTTCTGTAAAAGCTGTTATTACCTCATAAATAGGCATTTGACCAGGTAAAGCTAATAATCGCATCCTTTTTTTAATCTGTTTGCCTGTTAACTTATATTTTTGGGGATGCTTTTGTAATTCCCCTATAAGTAACTGACGGAGTTCTAAATGACGCTCCCAAGAACCATATTGAAATAGAGCCAAGCATCTATATAAAGAATCCCCTCCCCCAGGAACTTCCATGGAGAAATATCCGTCAGGTATAAATTCAATAGACACACTCTCCGGACTACATTCTAAATTATCGTCATTGACCGGAGACCGTGACAGTGCATCTGCAACTACATTTTGGGAACCTGAAACATGACGTATTTCAAAATCATATTCATACAGTTCCTCCATAGTCCTAGCTAATCTACCATCAATGAGGCTCATGTTTTGTAAATAAATGAGGGGCATATGGTCTGTAAAAATAACAAATCTTACACCCCGAAGAAATGGCCTAAGAGATTTAACTGCCCAACGTAATGCAGTTAATTCCTTATCAATAACCCCATAATTCTTTTGTGCCCCATTAAATGTCATTGATATAAATGCAATTGGTCTACGTTCCCCTTTTTGAACTTGTGACAAACAAGCCCCAGCCCCAAAGTCAGATGCATCCACATGGAGCTCCATTGGAGAAACATCCGGGCTATAATCAGGAAATCCTAGCAACAAAGGATTCGTTAACGCCTTCTTCAATTCTTCAAAAGCGTACTGACATTCTGGAGTCCATTGAACTGTTTTTCCTCCAGTCTGGCAAGATAACGGCTTGCTGATTTGTGAACAATTTGGGATATGGCGTCTATAAAAATTCACCATACCTAAGAACTGCCGCAATTGTTTAATGGTCGTTGGAACCGGAAATTCTAAAGCTCCTTTTACATT
The DNA here is from genome assembly GCA_015478945.1 of Trachelipus rathkii. Taxonomy (NCBI): domain Eukaryota; kingdom Metazoa; phylum Arthropoda; class Malacostraca; order Isopoda; family Trachelipodidae; genus Trachelipus; species Trachelipus rathkii. Next base: position 17,149 of record JABUQX010012708.1, on the reverse strand, counting down.
TTTCTGAAGTGGAAGAATCCCACAACTTGATATATTGTGGCCCAAAAATTCCACTTCAGTACGACAAAGACGTGTCTTACTCGGCTTTAATTTATATCCATTTTTCTCTAAGGCTGAAAGAACTCGATCCAAGGTAACTAAATGGTCCTCGATTGTTTTGCTAAGTATAATAATATCATCCACATAAACCATCACCTTGGACCATGGCAATTCAGACAAAGCCAACATCATACCCCTTTGAAAAGTGGCAGGGCCATTTTTCACACCAAAGGGCATTTTCAAATATTCATATTGGGCGAAAGGAGTTGAAAAAGCCGTTTTTTCTACACTGTCTGGTTCCATCGCGACCTGATAATATCCTCTTACTAAATCTATGGTCGAAAAATAATTGTTCCCGTGCATATTATAGATCATATCTATCAAATTGGGCAACGGGAATGAATCAGTCTTTGTGACTTCATTAAGTTTCCGGTAATCAATGCACAATCGCAGCTTACCATCCGGCTTCCTCACAGGTACCACGGGAGCAGAATTTGGCGATCTACTGGGACGGATGATGTCCTGTTCCAGCAACTCTCGACACTGCTGCTCAATTTCTTGGGCCAATGGACCCTGGAATCGACGAACTGGCAACCTAACAGGGCGTTGACTCTCTACTTCAATACTATGAGTAATGTTGGTAGCCACTCCAACATCATGGTCACCAAAGCTCAATGCCTCTTTATGTCTCATCAATACTTCAATTAGCCTTTGCTTCTGCTCCGAATCAATAGGTACTTCATCAAATACAAAGTCACTCCGCAATTTCTCAGGTGTCCAACTTTCCCTTTCACTTGAGGGTTCCTGAGAAATCCTATTAACTAAACAAGTCCTACCATTTTGATACTCTTCTTCGGCAAGTGACGTAACTTGTCCCAATATAGTACCTTTTCTTATATATTTGGGTTTTTCTGATGTATTCAATATAGCAATTTTATCGCTAGAAGTTAAATTTATCACCCCAGATATCGGGATAATATTGTCCATTAAACCCCCCTGAAAACCTACTAAATCTAATGGTACATCCGACTGACCTTTCACACTCACCATTTGGCACGAAAAAGGGGCTATGTTGACCGAATGAACATTCACACATTTATAAAAAGGTAAACTACAACTTTCATCCTTAGCTACAATTTCAAAATCATGATCCCCCCTATGAATTAATTCGCGCGTTGTGAGATCGGGAAGAAGATCATTGTCCCGCAAAGCTGCAGCCCCTAGCACCATGTATTCACTTAAAATTTCAGGAGGAAGTACAAGGAATGTGATAGGGTTGGTACTATAAGTAGTATCAGGAAAATACAATGGCACCTCAATATAAGATTCAACGGGTATCACATGATCTCTTATCAATCCACTAATAGAATTGATCCCTATATCTTTAGAAGGTCGTACAGCGATTCCTTTTAGTTGGTCCTCAACCAACTCCTCACTTATTAAGCTGACTCCTGCCCCACAATCTACCATACATGCATGAAATCCTCTAGCATCGGCTTTGAAAGCAACGGTAATTAACAACGGATCACTAGAAGGATTGGTACATGTAACATGTGCAGTGCGCACCCTACTCTCAAGAACAGGAGGAAGCTCTTTGGCTACAGGTGAAGTTTTATAAAGCGGATTTTTCTATAATACTAATATTATTCTTTTTCTCCTCTACATCTACAACTGAGCCAGACTCTATGTCACTCTCCACCAGGTGGCTCACTTCCGTGGAGATAACGTGTTTAAATGTCTTTGATTTTTCGGTTCCCAAGCACTACTCGAATTCGACGTTGTTGGCTGGTGATCTTCATCCGGTGCATTTCGTTCAGGTAAATTATCGTCAATATGTATTTGAGTAGTGGGCAAAGACTGGGATTTAGAATTATTGGTGTACGATCGAGTATAAATTCTTCTAACTACAACCCCTTCCTCATCATTATCAGAACGAGGTGACCTAGAATCTCGGCGATATCCATTCTGATTTCTTGTAGACCTATTTGGACATTTAATTCCCGGATGTTGCCCTCTACAAAATGGACAACGAATACTACTATTTTTCGGAGGGGACGATGACACAGATCCATACATCCTACATTCAATCCTTTTATGACCCTTTCGTTTACAATAGCTGCATATTCCTAAATATTTATAACAGTCATCCATCTTATGTCCCACTTTCTCACAATATTCACAAATCACATTTCTACGATCCTCACGTTCCATTTGTCTATCATTCTTTCGTACACGATCCTGACTACGATCCCTAGATTGTCCATTCCTATCTGGGGAATTCCTACATTGATCTCTGTAAAACCGACTCCCAAAAGGTTTGTTAAAAGAGTCATTACGAGATCGTGAACTATTATTATTACTAGAAAATTTCTTTTTAGGGGAACTCTGTCTAGGAATATTCCCTTTATCTTGCAAAACATCAGTCCTGCCAGGATAGACTGTGTCTATTTGAATCACTGAATCGATGGATTCATTTAGTTCGTCCGAAGATTCAGTAGTTCTCCTAAATTCCCTATTTCCATCAGTATGTTTTGAAAATTCTCGTGCGCTGGAAGTGGGATATGCATACCCGTCATTCTCAAGAGAGTCTGCATATTCAACAATTTTTTCCCACGAAGCACGCCTACCATTATCTAACTCGGTCATCTTTATATATTGCCTAACACTAGCTTCAATATGAGGCGGTAAACTGCACAAGAAAGCCGATCGCAAAGAATCATGGCTCCTCATGTCTATACCTTTATAGGCCTTACGTGCTAACCGTTCTAATCTAAGGGCATACATACGGATACTTTCTCCGCGTTTACGATGTGCCGCATAGTATGCTTGAAGCCTACATTCTTTCTTTTTCTTCTCCTCATCTTGGAACCACCTAACCAAGTTATCCCTAACTGAGAAATAATCCCTATCTTCTTTAATAATCAATTTATACAAATCCAAGAATCCACCCTCAAGTTGTCTACCCAACAGCCTTAGCCATTGGTGAGGTGCATTAGGATAATGGAGGCTACAATATGCCTCGAAGTCATATAAGTATGTTAAGAGATCTTGTTCATTTTCATACTTATATTTTCCTGGATCTACAACTTTCAACCGCTGTGAATTTTTCAATAACTGAGCTAACATAGAAATAGCCTCAGTCAGCATATCCAAATGCTGCTTGATCTGCCTACCTGTATAAAAATCATCTGAATCATTAGTCCTACTATAAACAACTGGTGTTACTGTTTCTCTATAATTATGTCTCAATAAATTACGATTCTCCAACGATCTGTAGTTAGGCTGCAGAAGGTTAGGATTGTCTGTCGGATCATCATAATATCTACTATTCCTATTTGCCCTATTTGAAAAATTATCTTCTCCTTGCAATGAGTCCAAGTCCTCATTACCTCGTACAGGAGAACTCGTTCGTTCCAGGCCTACACTAGATCTCCTACTAGAACTATCTAACCTTGATGTAGGGCTATTCCCTTGTCCTCCAGTTGCGAATGACACACGCGACTGGGAAGTACGATTTTGAGTTTTTGGTCTTGTACTAGAAAATGGATTACCAGTAGTTCCATTCTCCTTCAGAGTCATTTGAGGCTCTGATTTTTCCACGTGCAAGGTGTTACTTTCCCGCAAAAGCAAACCAGGTTTTTTCTTATTAATATCTACGCGACTAGTCAAATCTATTCTACCTAAAGCATCTATTTCATCCTTTCTAAGTAAAGATGGTGCAGTCCTAGTACGATTATCTAAAACCCTATTTTCTGATTGCTCCTGCTGGATTAATCTATTCTGAACCTTTCTTTTATCTTTTTCCATTTTAGTCATTAATTTGCTTAAATAATCGAGAGGTAATACATCCTCTGATTCTAATGGTTCTACTTTCTCATCTTTTGCTAAATTTGGTGGTAAATAGTCAGAGTCGGAATATAAACATGGGTCTGAACCATGTCTTCTCATTTTAGAACCACCTTGTACCCGCAAATTTCGTGGTACAGTATTAGATACTTCATCTGAATGTCTATCTACAGTTGGCCTACTAACTAAATGAGAGTACATGTCCGACGATCTGTCAACATCTAATCTTTTCATTTCTGGTGACTCAGGTCTATTAGCATGAGCCATATTTGTCTAAATGTATTAAGAATGTGTTATAGTGTTCAAATGGTATAGTACCGCGAAGATTAGAAAAAGAATTTATTTCAGAAACAGTACTAAAACGAAAAGTGTAAAACTTGCTGTGATGAATTACTAAAGTGAACTTAATCACAATCAGGCGCTGTGGCACAGGAACACGAAGTCCCTGTTCGGGCGCCACTTAGTTTTTGTGTATGTAACGGTGAGTAAAGGACAACAATAGTGCCGTTACTCACCAAAGGAAATATCGGTATGAAAATAATGAAGTTCTTTTAATAAGCAATAATCTAAATAGTGTTGACGAAAAATATTCAACAAACCTTTTATAGCTGTAAGGAAATCAGATGCCAGCGAAGTTCAATGTAAAGTCCAACTTGATTTCCGATGTCAAAGAAGGTGATCTAAATCTTAATAAGCGATTAGGGAATTTCTCCCAACTGTAGAGTTCGATTGAGGGACTCCGTCTCACTGTTTCGCCAAGCACC
>JABUQX010012708.1:0-2500 GCA_015478945.1 Trachelipus rathkii | reverse complement strand
ATGGTTACGGGATGTTTTATTATTTTCTACATTAAGATACAGAAGAATTTTTGTACGCGGGTGTCTGTTCCAGTGGTTTCTTGCTATTTAACTATTATGTTTTTTCCTGAAGGATGAGTGTCTAGTTTGCTTTAGAAATTTGGTGGTATTTCAATGCAATATTATAGTATATTAGGCTAGTACTTATTTATATATTATTATATATATATATATATATGATATTTCTACCGTGTCTCATATATAAATAGGTGATCATTAGTACTCATACTTTTGTATATATATAATATATATATAGTTATTTATGTTATATATATATATATAATATAATATATATATATATTATATATATATATTATATATATATAATATATATATATATATATATATTATATATTATTATATATTATAATATATAATATAATAATACTATATATATATATATATATATATATATATATAATATATATATATATATATATATTTAAAAGTTAAAATAATATCAAGTTGAAATAAATAAACCATATAGATAAATTAGTGATTACAATATTATGTGGTTAAGAGTTCATGATTTAAACAAAATCTCACTCAGTATAAAAGACTATTAGACAGCTTAGATTTTCATTTTAAGGTCGGTTGAGATGCAAATATACAGGATTTCCACCAACTTTGAGATCGGTTCCCCTGCAGTTTGGGCTAATATTCCAAAATTCGATCATGTATATTGTCCGTTTTTCTGAGAGAATGAGCATTTATAGCTAAATAGGGGGGATGATGTAAATGGTCTAGATTTCTAAATGAAATGCCTTTATGCTCATCAATACGTATGGAAAGGCTTCGTATTGTCTTTCCTATGTAGGGGCATCGCAGTCACCACACTGGTAATATATTACTGATGAGCACAGAGGTAAAGGGAGTTTATCTTTAAATTTAAAATATTTCTAGTTTTGTTTTCACTCGAAAATATAAATCTAAATTTAAACTGTGTAAAGTTTGTTTTTTTCCATCAAACCACGTCAATTTTACATCGAATTTCGTAACTGATTTTCCCCAGAAGGCAACCTCATATACAAAAATATGCTTAGGAGCTGAAATTATTTAGGCCTGACATTTGTCTATCAAATTTAGCTGAAGTAATTTTTCGAAGATGAGATCCAATTATAAGATTCTGGAACCCATTTTTTCAGAAATAATTCAGGAAATCAAGTTATTTTGTAAAATTAACATAAGATGACGAAATTTTGTATCCCCTGTCAAAAAGAGTTTTAATTAAGTGGTTTTAAAAATATGAGGAATGAAAGAATAAAATTTTTTGTAGTCAATCCAGTAAAAGTATATGGGCAGATGGTTGTTATTGGATTTGAAAGTTGTGTAACAAAGCGTTTATTGGAGGGTAATAGTTCTTAGGGATTGAAGGAGAGCAATAATAGTACCATTATATAAGAGGGTAGTGGGATAAGGTAACTGTAGGTATTATAGGGGATTAGTTATTTGGGATGTGTTGTAGGGAAGGTATGTGCTGGTATTTTGGTTCAAAAGAGTGCGTCAAGTGACTAGAGGACTGATTGGTAAAGAACAAGGTGCGTTTAAGTAATGGTAGAAGATGTGTGAAGCCCAATCCTTACTTGAAACAAATTGATTGGGAAAGAGGGAGGAGAAGAATAAATTGAATTAATTTGTAATGAATTTGAAAAAGGTGTATGATAGGATTAATATGGAAGCTCTATGGCCGGTGTTAGTAATATATGAGCGTTTTCCATGTAAAAGAGCCAACATATCTGGATGCAGGCCAGTTCATTTTAAAGACATAAAAAGTTGATACTTAAAAAAAGTTTAAAGAATTGAAATATCAGTGAAATTCAATTGTACTTGATTGTACTCTTGACTTTGGTACCTACAGGGTTTGGGAATTTATTATTTTATTAAAGCAGCAAGATTGTAGCTAAAAATATTTTTAAAAATAATTGAGTTTTTTTGTCGCTAAAAATATTTTTAAAAATAATTGAATTTTTTTTTGGAAAATTTGATTAAAGAATCTTTATTTTAATTCATTTACTTTTGCACTTACGGGGTTTGGGAATTTTATTATATTTGTTTTTTTTTATAAAGCATTTCCTACGCAAGAGAGACAGCATATCTGGGTGTGTTTCCGTTTAAAAACATAGAAAAATATTAGATCGTTAAAAAGTTAAAAAATAATGCAATTCTTTCGGAAAATTTTATTAAAGCAGAAAGATTGTAGCTCTTATAACTTGGTACGTACGTGGTTTGGGAATTGAATTTTAGTTTTGTTTTATAAAGCATTTCCCATGTAAGAGATTCAACATATCTGGATGTAGGCCGGCTCATTTTAAAGACATAATTTAAGTCGTTTAAAAGTTAAGAATTGAGAAAAAATTTCGGAAAATTTGAATAAAGGAACAAGATTGTAATTCTTCTAACTTAATACCTACGGGGTTGGGAATTTATTTAGAATTTTTTTCATAAAGCAAGTCCTGAATCA
>JABUQX010012707.1:0-27500 GCA_015478945.1 Trachelipus rathkii | reverse complement strand
ACGCACTTCATTTTATTACTAAATGTACACAAATAAAACATTTTTAAGACACTTTTTTTATAATGAAATTAAATTTTAAAAAGGAAGCTAATTTTCCGGCCCGACACGCGAGACCTCTTCAGGCTAAGGGATTGGATTTCTTTCTTGATCTTCATAAGTTCAAGTGTGTTTCAGTTGGTCTGCTATTTTCTTCATGGTGTTGTTGAAATATTTTGATGTTTTCAGATATTCATTTTGTATTAAAATCTATCTTAACTTCACCGGGATGCTTATTGTAGTTGTAACTATATAAATGAAAAGGATTCCATGATTTTTGCGATGGTCGTGTTGTGATTGATATTCTCTGATCATCTTTATATTGTTGATATTGATAGAGTGGCCTGTGTTACGCCTATGACTTGTTAAAGCTGAATTTATGCTGTCCTTGTGCAGGTCATCTGTATGTTGATTTTTTCTTCTTTGCGAAATCTATGGTTTCACCTATATATGTTTTATGCAAGTATTGCAGGGGATGTGATATATACAGCTTTGGGGGAGATTTTCTTTTCGTTTTGGGGGTTTGAGAATGTTTTTAAGGTGATGTTATTTGATGGTATGAGGGTAATATATTTTTGGTAATATTTGTTTTAACGAATATAATGGTAATTGAGGGATTGGTAAAAAAGGAGGTGTTGCTATTTTTCGGGGCAAAGGTGTGCTATAGTACCTCTTTGTTGCTTTGTTATACTTTTGTGATGAAAAAAAAAACTCAGGATAGTAAAGTGATTGAAGTATTGTGGATGTATTTAGTTTCTTGTGCTAGAAGAGGGGGAGAGGATATACGAAAAGCACGGAGAAATAGAATGACAGAAACAGCTTATTTGTGTTGGGAAATGATTAGATAGCCAATGTATATAGTTTGGTGCGAATGTTGGTTTTCTATATATAGTAAATTGCAAGTAATTGTTGTTCCATGTGATTAAGGTATCGAGGAAGGGGATAGAGTAGTTGGAAGGCATTTCTATCGTATACTGAACTGAAGGATGAATAGAGTTAATATAGTTTAGGACATCATTAGGGTTGGTGTTGTGAGGGAGGGAGACAAAAATGTCATCTACATATCTAATCCATAAACTATTGTTTAATAAAGGGTGGGGTAAAATATGATAAAATTCTGTTAGTTCCATATATATGTTATTGAGTATGGGAGACAGTGGGGATCCCATACTCAGGCCGAAAGTTTGTTTGTAATATTTGCCATTAAAATGAAAGAAGTTATGTTGTAATAAGAGATTATGAGCTGTTTAATATATGAAAACGGGAAGGCCAATCTCTCATTACAACATAACTTATTTCATTTTAATGGCAAATATTACAAACAAACTTTCCTTATAAATCCTTTTGCATTTATAATAGTAACAACTACAAGAAGAATCCCGGTGAAGTTAAGATAGATTTTATACAAAATGAATATCTGAAAACATCAAAATATTTCAACAACACCATGAAGAAAATAGCAGACCAACTGAAAAACACACGTGAACTGATGAAGATCAAGAAAGAAATCTCCAGTCCCTTAGCCTGAAGAGGTCTCGCGTGTCGGGACGAAAATTAGCTTTCCTTTTTAAAATTTATTTCATTAAAAAAAAAGTGTCTTTAACAATGTTTTTAATTTGTGTACATTTAGTAATAAAATGAAGTGAGAGTAAAGCATAATACTAAAAAAGAATCCAAGGGCTTCCTCTCTAAAGTAAATATATCACTACGACAAAGTAGTTCTTAAATATATATATATATATTTTAAACTTATTCTTTAAAAATCAATATATATATATAATATATATATATATATATATATATATATATAATATATATATATATAATATATATATATATAATATATATATATATATATATATATATATATATATATATATATATATATTTTAATTCAAATTTATTTTTTTAGAAAATCAATTTTTTTTCTAAAATTTCTTCGAAAAATATTTTTTTAATTGAATTAATTTAAGTGTTATTCCTTTTTATAATTTTATATTATAAAATTAATTTGAAATTATATTCAATGTCCCTAATAATTGTTGTAAAACAAATGCTAAAAAAAATTTGTGTAATATGGTTTTGTTATGTAATTCGTTTATTTAGAAGATGTACGTGGGGTCTGTGACCAGTAAAAAAGTCTACTTGAAATACGCTTTGGGTGAAGCCTATTTTATGTAGTAGCAAATAAATAAAACTAAAAAAAATAAAAAAGAAAAATGGTTTCCCAGAAAAGTATTAAAATTTGAAACTAGTTATTTGGGCTCAAATATCACTACCCAGAAAATGTTGAAACTATAGTAGGGCTTTACTCACTGCCCCGTGTATTAAAACTACACAATAAATTAGGCCGTAGTGATGCTAACGAATTTAGCCCTAAGGTATTTGGGAGAAATTTTTTTCAAAAATATATCTAATATTCCTTCTAAGTAAATAAAGAAAATTTTTTTAGTAAATTTATCTTGATAAATTAAGAATACTAACTAAAACAAAAAGAATTAATTAAAAATAGTAAATAACGTACCAGCTATAATTCAAAGTGAGAATAAGACGGAGTAACACAAGCACAAGCCATAATACTTTTGGTAAAAGTGATGCTCTTAGAAAACTTAGCCGGTTGCTGTGGAGGAGAGGGGGGGGGGGGGAGAGAAAGAAGGAGGGATTATATTCCGTTTTAGCAAAGATGCTAGTACTCTCCAAAAAACTGATGGCAATTTCTTTTGTAAGCTTTTCGTTGATGTAAACAATTTGGAGGGTGTTAAATGAAAAAATTTATAAATAGAGATTCTAAGAGATATTAAAATTCGTTGATCAAAACAAAATTGAAAAATTAGGAATAAAAATATAAAAATTCGTTTATTGGAAACTCTGAAAGAGATTTATCAGATAGATGGGGGAGAAGAGTTTGAGGGAGATCACGTGACGCTTCTAAACGAATCAAAAATTTTTAAATTATGGGGTGATGTTATATATTTTTTTTTCTTTTTGGAAACCGGGAAAGAAAAGAAAAAAATATAGATAAGAAAGTAAATGCATGCTTTCTTCTATTGTCTATACGAAAAATATTTCTTTCGGTTTAGAGTTTCCCTGCCAGAAAAATTTTCTGTCTTATGCGATTGTTGCAGATGGGTTGGAGTAAGTTGGTTCTAGTCCGGGGTATATTGGTAAAGTTTGTTTAGGCTCTGGTATCGGAGCTCTTTGAACAATGATGTACTGAATATTGGGTACTTCTGAAGGAACTGTCGGAGGGACTGCGGAACTGCCTGAATCGGACGGAGTTTAATATAGACATAGTAGATTCCTACAATGCAGAGAATAGCAATAAAAATAGAAACACCGGATATAGAAAAAGAATGGATGTTTATTAATTCCTGTGTCTGTAAAGTTTTGTTTATGTTATCAAGTGAAGCGTCCCAATGTGGATGGATAGATTTCAATTTCAACTTGGAGGATAAAGAAGTTATATTGTGAAGGAAATCATGGGATGCCTCTAGAAATCCAGTTAGTCTGCAGGGAAGAGTGTGGAGGATACTTAAAAGAATAATTTTCAGATACCAAGGTGCAGCCTTGGGGGAGAGAAAATAGTGCACTTGTGCTTAATTTCGGCTGTCTCATAGAGCAAGAGATGGAAGCTATTATAGGAAAGGGAAAGGAGATTAGAGTGTAGTTTCCAACTTTAAGATTATAAGGTAGTTTGTAGGGATAAGTATTATAGTTACAAAGTGTAGTGTTGGGTTTAGAAAGTATGGCTGACAGTATGCAATTTTGATAGTCTATTGGGTGTATGAGATTTGAAGGAAAACAAACATAATTTACATTGGAGTGTTTACAAATGTCTTCTGAAAGGCTTGTGCTGTAAGTGAATTTTAAAGTTTTATGGTTTAAGAAATAATAAGGATAGGGATTATGCAGTATGATTCTAGAATAAGTCTCATTGAAAGGGGTTGGAAATGGAATGATGTTGTAAGCTTCATAGGGGTTTTCTTCTGAGAAGGGAATAATTGTGGATAATATATAGGGATGATTTCCTTGAATATATTACCAAGAGAAAGTAAGAAATTGGTAGAAAGTTTCACGGGTAAGGGGGAGTATAGGCTGGTGGTGCAAGGTTTGACTGCTGTTTCTGATGAGTTCTAGTATAACGTCGTATGAATACAGATTAAGGGGAGTGTTATGGGTTTTGGCGGTTTCCCAGATGTTTTGAACTGTCATAATAAGGTTGTGTATGTTGTCTGAGATGACCTTTTCTAGGTTTAGGTAAATGTTCAACTTTAAGAGTTCTTGCTGTAGTTCTATTGAGGATATTGATGAATTTGCATACTTTGTGATGACTATTAAGTTTTCTTTAATGGCTGTTAGTGTGTTGGTGTTGTTATGTACTTGTTCCTATAAATTATAAAAGTGCGTTCTTGTATCTTGTAAAATATTTATTCTAGTGTTGAGCTTTTGGATGTCATTTAGGGTGGCGGTTCCAAATAAGTATTGCAACGCTGTACCGCCTATATCCATTAAACCTCTTTTGCTTTTCCTGGGGTTTGCTGAAGGATGAGTTTTCAAATGGGATAATACCCAGGGATCTTGGGACAAAGTTATGAATTTCTTTTGACTTTCATCCATTAATAATTTTATATAATTTAATTCTGGGAGAGTATTAGTCACATCTGAGTGAAATCTACTTTTAAATCTTTCTTGCAAGTACGGAATATAAATAGATGTTAAATCTTTATTTTTGCTTACTATCCTTTGTATTTGTTGGTATATTTCTTTTGTACATCTTAAGTCTGTGTGAATTTCTAGATAACTTGTTATAAATTTTATCTGTCCTGTCTGAATCCTGGATGTATTTCATATTTTGATATTGCGTTTTCTTTTTCCAGAGAGAAGGAAGCTGATAACAGTATTTGAAAGAAGAACCAATTGATATGCATGTTGCCTGTGAGAAAAATATATGAAAGTTTTATGAGAGATGGTTTTTGTGCAATGTTTTGCTGTGAAAAAAATAATTATAAGTTATTTGTACTTGATGTTAAATTGTTATCAAATTTCTTTTTGTTTTTATTACTTGAAAATGTGTTTACCGTTTTCTATTTTACATATTTGAAATGTTCATTTTTAATATGTCTTTATATTTATACATTGGTGTGAATGTATAAATTGTTCTCCCCTTGGGAGTTTTAAAAGAAAACCTAAATAACTATTTACGGCTTTTGAGGTCTTGGGGAGAAACCTTAACCGCGAGGGACATTTCGTGGGGGTGGTAAGAGATATTGTCTGCCTCCTCTAGTTATTGTTCTTTGTTGTCTATCTCTCAAAGACATGGGGTGAGGTATGTTGGTGTTTCTCATGGGGAAATTGGGAACAAAAGTGTGATCTCTGGACCTGTCATCTGTCGGTGATGGGGGAGATGTATTCCTAGCTGTTGATGTAGGAAGTTGTGGAATTGTGTCTTGTAGTGAAAGAAATTAAAGTGATGAAGGAGGGTGTAAAGGTCCTTGTGGGATAGGGGGAGGGGGTGGTATGGGTGGGCGAGGAGTTGGGATTTGATGTGTTACTTTGAAGTGATATTTAGGAGGTAATGGAGGTAGTGGAGGAGATTGAATTTGTGATGCTGAAGGCTGTGGTGGGGATGGAGAATCGTCGAAAGATAGTTTAGGAGGGATAGTGGTTGGAAAACCTTTGAAAGTTGGTCTTTTTGGAGGTGAAGGAGAGAAAAGAAAGTTGGGTTTTGGAGATGCTAAATGAGAGTGGGAGGAAGGATGTGAATGAGCTTGAGAGGGGGATGTTGAATCAGATGTAGATGAAAAAGTTGAATGAGGTTGTGATGAAAGAGGTGAATGAGAAATAGGTAAATGAGATGATGGTGTTGGAGGGGAATGAGCTTGGGGTGGAAAATGAGAAGTAGATGGGGGTTTAAGATGAGTCGGAGATGAAGCTGGCTGTGGTGGAAGAGTAGAAGTGGAGGGTGATTGTGGTAAGGAAGGGGTTGTTAGATGGTTTCTCTGAGGGGTTTGCAAGGAAGGTGGAAGTTGTCTATTGAAATAGATAGTTATGGAAGGTTGGGAGGGGAGGGGGAGGTTGGTTGAATTGGTGGTGATATTAGGAGGGGTTTATAGGTGCGTATATTACGCCTTTGGGTGTGGTAGTAGAAATTGGTACATTATGTTCTCTTGAGTTTCGTTATCTTAATATTATCCCTATGGACAATGAAAGTTTTAGGTGTTTTTAAGCATTGTAAGAGCAATTTATTGAAATGTACTAACTGCTTCACTTAATAGGGGCCGGACCATGTTGAGAACAATTTTGGACTTTGCCCTGGTTTCTTTACGTCTAGAATAAAAACATAATCACCTACTCTAATAGGTGTTGAAGTTGCCTTTTTGGGTTTATTGATTTGTTTTTTGTTTCTAGCTTTATAGAGGTGTGAATAGAGAAGTTATTTGATTCTGTGGGGGAGAGAGGAGCGTGATATTGTGCGTGCTGTGTGCTTTGAGAAGTTATAGGAGTGTGATTTTCAGCGTGAGAGAAGTTAAATGATGGTTGAGATACAAAATATTCATCATGTAAAGGTCTGTGGACCTATGCATACTGCTCAGAAGCAAGAGTATGCGAAGATAAAGAATCTGGTAACGTTGCTTCATTAAAAGATAATATAGTGTCTGAGAAATCTTTTTGAGAGGAAGGGGGAGGGCCCTGAGAAAAAATTTCATTTATGAGAGTTTGAGCATGCTTAGAGGGAAAAAAGGAATCTGTGTTAATAGCTAATGGGGGAGAGAGATCAAAATTACCAATGAATGTTGTAAAGGAATTTAAAAAATCATGGAATTCAAAATGTAGTACATCATTAAAACAAGAAGGAGATTGTTGAAAACCATTATAATTTGAAAACTGAAGCCCCATTAAACTATGTTCATTTAAAACTATATCCCTATCTAAATTTAAATTGGAATCATTACTACTTTTTTAGTGTATGCTATTGTTGTTCTTTTACTTACACTATTTGTACTACTTAACTTTCTTTTTCTCCTATAATTGTTGAAAGTGTGCTTTTCATACTCAATTTTACCTACTATATTGTTCAGCGCGGTCTCATAACTATAACTTTGCTAATGTGTATTATTAGAGATGCATATCACATCACTGCTCTTTACCTTGGCATCCTCAGTGCCTACTGTATCATATGTCTCATTCCATCTAGTACCTTTCCAATGCTCTATATGTGCTGAAGCTATATCAATATCAAAAGGGCTTGTGGAACTACCACTGTTGCAAACTTTTCTATCATACCTTACATCTGTATTAATTTCCTCAATTTCTCCTATCTCTGCGTTATTTTGTGCTATATATTTATTTATATAAATAGAGTTATTACTCTACCTTTCATTTGTAAATCAACATCTATTTCTACTTGCTGCATATCTCCTTTATGAATTTCATCACCATTACCTTCACTATTTTCAACTGCGTTTGTGTTCTCATTTCCATTTTGTAACTGCGGCATATCCATTTCGCTTCTGGACTCGGTTGCTATCCCATTGTTTCCTATGTGTGCATTTGGTATGCTTCGCGATTTTGCTAAATTTGGTGTATTAACCTGTAAATTATTATTAAAATTCCTGGAAAATAAAGAGTTTGTGTTAAGAGAAAAGTCCATATTCCGCATCCTCTTTTGAAAATGGGGAATATGTGACTCTGGTTGATTTTGTGCAAGCTCATATTGAGTGGATTTTTGTTCTCCCAGAGGTGATTGCTTTAAACCTTGCGTCATAACTTTTCCATTTTCTGAACTATAATGTGCTCCACAATTACCAAATTTTATAGAGCTGCTAGCATTAATCTTATTCATATCATTCCTATTTGTGATAGCTCTAAAGTATACTTTAGACCTGTCTTGGAGAATACCCCTTACCGTACCTATTTGGGCAGAAGTAGTATTCCCCAACTCTGAAAAAACTAAATTAGTAAAACATTCACTCTCATTAATGGTATCTGCTTTACCATTGTGACTGTAGGGTATGCTTCCTACGTTAACTATTCTGTCTTTAGTAATGGTGTTTGCTACACCATGAAAACTCTGAGGCTCATTATGTGTAAAATTCTCGTCGAAAATAATAATAATAATAAAACATTTAGAGCATGCATATTTATCATTAGTAAAATTATCACCTATTTGGACTTCTACCTGGTCATTATGGATACATATAAAATTATTAGGAAGAGAAGCTTTGCTGAAAGAAAAATGAGGATTTAGTACATTTACATTTGAGATGTGACCATTTACATTATGTGGTTGATTAACATTATTAGAAATAAAATGAGTCGTTTGCATATTTGCATGTGAAAACCTTTCATTCAAAATTGCGTTTTGCTTATCATGATAATTTGGAGATTTTGGAACGTTTAAATATTTTATATTTGAATCTCCTTTAACTAGGAGGGAAGTTTTTTCCATTTGTTCTCTCTTTTCTTATACATGAGGAACATTTAAATAATTTGCAGTTTCAACATTTTGCAACATACTTGCATCGGTAGCAGAGTGTGTATTAGGATATACCTTATCATTTAATTTATGTGGAACATTTAAATAATGAGAATTAAGAGCTGCATGAGAAATATTTTTTAAAACCTTTTTGCGAACTGCTGGGCATGTGTTAACATCTTCAAAATTTCCACTATCTTTTATATCATTAATATTTATAGAAACATGCGAATTACAATCATTGTGACCTACAAAATTTTTAACATTAGTACTCTCTGAAGGTAATACATCATCTTCAGTAGTGTTTAAAGAGTTGAAAGAGAATGGGTTAGCGTTTTGCGAAACATTCATAGCTGACGCTACTGTACCCTGAGATATGGTTTCAATATTAATTACATTCATAGTTGCTTGAGAATTACATTGCGAATTTGTTTTATTTACATTTAAATATGCTGTATCAATCAATGTATGCGGAATATTAATTAAACTATTCTCGTGAGCTGTGGTGCGTGAGTTAGCATTTGGATATTTCTTATTAACTAATTGATGCGAAACATTTAAATAATCAGGAACCTGGAGGCGAGTCGATTGAAAATTTGGGTCCAATTTGTGACCTACATTCATAGCTGTGCTCGAGGAGCAATGAGAATTTGTTTTAAATAAATTGCCTAATTTAATAAATGAAATGTTATTTCTGCTATTTTTAAGAACATTTAAATAATTTGCTTTTGCGTTTTGACATTCTTTATCATTTAATACATGCGAAACATTTAAATAACTTTTATATTTGCTATGTGAACCAAAATAAGTTGTTTGCATATTTACATTTGTGAAAATTTCATTATTATTAAAGTTATTTGTGTGAGTGATGGCGTTCTTATCACCATTTGGAAAATCAGGATTGAGGAGGGGAGACGTTTCTTGTTGTTCTGCCCTCCTTATTGAAAAAAATCCTGACTCTGCCCATCATATTGATCTTCAACATTTTCATATAATAATTAGTTTTCTTGTTCATCGTCTTAATATTTCTCTTCTTGAGTTGTTTCATATTGATCATCTAGAGCTTCTCATATTCACCT
The DNA here is from genome assembly GCA_015478945.1 of Trachelipus rathkii. Classification (NCBI taxonomy): domain Eukaryota; kingdom Metazoa; phylum Arthropoda; class Malacostraca; order Isopoda; family Trachelipodidae; genus Trachelipus; species Trachelipus rathkii. The sequence continues at coordinate 17,909 of JABUQX010012707.1, read as the reverse complement.
GTTGGTTCAGCCATTCTTGTGTAAGATGTTTTGTCTAGAAACAAAATTGAAGGTTTATGTTCTGTTGTGGCGTTTGCTGATAGTTTGGTCTGGTTTTGGGTTTCACACCCTGATTATGAATTGTGGCTGCTTCAATGCCTGTAGCCATCCATCTGTTGTTTATAATATCTTGTTTGATTTTATCAGTTATCGGAGCGTGCTTTAAAGGAATATTCGTGTTATTGGGATTCCATCTTGAATCCTTACAGTTTTGCTTAGATCCCTTTCGGTGCTTTTCGTTACAGATTTCGGCAGTAGGGGTCAAAAGGACAAAATGGAGTAGTGTGGCCGGTTCTCTCACAATGGAAACATAATTGGGTGTTTTGGCGCTGGTAATTTTGTCTAGGGGGAAACGCCGGTGCTTGTGGCTTTTCCCGATGGTTGAAAGTTCTTCTTTGATAATTTTGTTGAGATTGCTGAAAGTTTTGATGCTGGGGAAAATTTTGAGGCTTTTGTATGAATGGCGCAGCTTTTTGGAAGTGGATATTTGCTTGAGGAATAACCATTTTGATTGGGTTATTTAATCTGCCCTCAGATTTCTGTGAAAATTCTTGAATTTGTTTTGTGAAATCTAGGTTAGGGTCATAAAACTTTTTAAAATCACGTCTAAATATATCAGGCTTTTCGGGCAACAATGTGCCAAGATGTAAAAACGCTGTTGCTGTGATGAGTTTTTCATCTGGTTGAAAAGCTTTGCCGAAAGTGGAAAGAGTATCAAAAAGTTCTGTGTAGAGTTCTTGTAAAGAGAGAGCTACAGGGCTAAGTGAGCGATTGTTGGGCCATTTAAAATTTCTTCGCGCAACATTGCGTCAAGAGATGAAAGTGGTTTATCTGGAAATATACACTCCTTTATTTTGGCCATAAAATTATCTAAAGTAGGAACATTAAAAATTTTAGGTTTGGCGTTTAAGAATTGCCTCACCTCTGAATCAGGGTCGTTGCTGACCTGATTTAGTGCTTGAGCTAATTTAGCTGATTCTGAAACACAATGCTTAAGGGAAATGTTTTCTCTAACATTTATTTCCCAAGTAGATAAAGATGGACTCGTCCATCTGCCATTGACTCTACCCGTGAGAAGCAATTCTGGTCTCGTCACCTGGGTGATGGTGGCGAAAGGTTGGGCCGGAGTTTGGGCTGGAGCGCCATCATTTTGAGTGCCATCATTGTTTGGCGTTGAATCAGCATTTGTCATTTTGAGATATGTTTTGTATATGAGTAAAGATTAGACCCCTTTAACTTTAGATGAGGGAGAGGGGGAGGATTGAGTTGTAGCTTTTCGTTATTATAAAATAAAAGGGCGTGAATAACAATTTGTATTTGCAAAAAAGAATACTATTTGTCTTTGATTTTAAAATTTAAAATTTTGCAAAAATAAAAAACTTGTACCTGTGTTGTGATTACTCCGTTGTTGAAATATAGACTGGCAGCGAGTAGTTTTTTTTTTTTTTTTTTCTTGAGAGCTTCTTGAATTTGTGATATCTTTGTATATCTGGTCGCCACTTTCACGGCGCTTCCGTGATTTTTATATTCAAGCTTGAAGGATATATGGATACGGAATCTACTCGATAATTTTTTATTCGTAGTAATACTACTAGTGTCTAAAACACAATAATTAGAATTAATATAAGAACATACAAAAATATAAAAAAATGAAATATATATATATAATATATATATATATATATATATATATATATATATATATATATATATATATATATATATATATATATATATATAAAAATTACATAAATAAGGCATACATGGAAAACATAAAAAAAATGGTACGATAAAAAGGTATAAACAGCATTAATAAACAAAAAAAATCATATATGGCAAAACATCTAAAATCATAAAAAAATTTCATAACATCCAATAGACCATAAATACCGGGTCTGTAATTTAAAACTCTAACAAAAATCAGTTGAATATGTGTGGTTCTACTACAGAAAAAAAATACCATGAAATCTTCAAAATTTTAAAAATAAAAGTAATATCAAAAAGATGCGCACAACCTTATACCTAATATGTAAATTTGGTCAAAGGGACTACTAAATTTTTCAAACCGATCTTCCTCAGCGCACAAAGGAATGTAACCAAAGTTCATAATATGTATCAAGGAAAAAAAACTTTGATACTAATATTAAGATTAAATTTTAGGAAGAGAATAAAATTTTGATATCGAAAATTTTAAAGTCTTCAAGGAGAAAAAAAATCGTCTCAGGGGGGTGTGCGACCTGATCATTTTATCACTTCCAAATACTTTTTTTTGTTTATTTGGAAGTGTACTTAATAATAAAAGAAATTTAGCTAAAATAAATATAGTTTCCCGATACTAATATTAAAATTAAATTGTAGGAAGAAAATAAAATCTTGGTATATAAAATTTTAAAGTCTTTGAAGAGGAAAAAAAATCGTCTCAGAGGGGTGTGCGACGAAACAGTTTTTCACTTCCAAATAAATTTTTTGTTTATTTGGAAGTGTAGTAAATATAAAAAAAATTAAACTAAAATAAATATGGTTTCCCGATACTAATATTCAAATTAAATTGTAGGAAGAGAATAAAATTATGGTATATAAAATTTTAAAGTCTTCGAAGAGGGAAAAAAAATCGTCTCAGAGGGGTGTGCGAAGAAACAGTTTTTCACTTCCAAATAAATTTTTTGTTTATTTGGAAGTGTAGTAAATATAAAAAAATTAAACTAAAATAATATTTTTCCTTTATCAAATTTCTTACAGCGTGTTTCTATTTTTACTATTATTCATTATTATTATTATTTCTGTAACATTACTATTATTATTTTTAGTAATACAAATGGAGATACCATAAAAATGTTAAAAAGATCGTTATCATAATAAATGCTACCACTACCATCCAAATCCTTAGTGTAGTTATTATTTCTCTTAATGAAATTAAAATTTTTTTCAAATTTACCTCATCCAACTTTTCCTAACAGATATCGTGGTCCCTAAGTTTGTTGTAAAACAAATGCTAAAAAAAATTTGTGTAATATGGTTTTGTTATGTAATTCGTTTATTTAGAAGATGTACGTAGGGTCTGTGACCAGTAAAAAAGTCTACCTGAAATACGCTTTGGGTGAAGCCTATTTTATGTAGTAGCAAATAAATAAAACTAAACAAAAAAAAAATGAATAAATAAAAATGGTTTTCCAGAAAAGTATTAAAATTTGAAACTAGTTATTTGGGCTCAAATATCACTACCCAGAAAATGTTGAAACTATAGTAGGGCTTTACTTCACTGCCCGGTGTATTAAAACTATACAATAAATTAGACCATAGTGATGCTTACGAATTTAGCCCTAAGGTATTTGGGAGAAATTTTTTTCAAAAATAAATCTAATATTCCTTCTAAGTAAATAAAGAAAATTTTTTTAGTAAATTTATCTTGATAAATTAAGAATACTAACTAAAACAAAAAGAATTAATAATAGTAAATAGTACCCAGCATTATAATTCAAACGTGAAAAATAAGACGAGAGCACAGCACAAGCCATAATTATTTTGGAAAAAGTGATGCTCTTAGAAAACTTAGCCGGTTGCTGTGGAGGAGAGTGGGGGGGGGAGGGAGAGAAGGAGGGATTATATTCCGTTTTAGCAAAGATGCTAGTACTCTCCAAAAAACTGATGGCAATTTCTTTTGTAAGCTTTTCGTTGATGAAAACAGTTTGGATGTTTTTCAAGATTAAAACATCTTCGCATTTGGTTCCAAAGGAATAATTGAACTCAAAACATAAATTTTTAAAAATTTAGGAATAAAAATATAAAAAATTCGTTTATTGCAAACTCTGAAAGAATTTCATCCGATAGATGGGGGAGGGGGTTTGAGGGAGATCGCCTGATCCTTCTAGTCGAGTACGTTAACAAGGATTAGCAAAACGTTAAATTGAAAATAAAAATTAAAGTTATTTTTATTAATATATTTGTTCACTAAAGATAAAGGATAATATAAATAAGCGCTTATAAATTAAGCGCTCCACTCTCTACGAAAAAAATATTTTTCTTTCGTATATAACTATATATATATATTACTATAATAGTATATATATATATATATATATCTATATATATTAATATATATATATATATATATATATATATACACACATTGAGATTATCTCTGGGTAGTATGATATATATTGGATGTGGGCGGAGAAGAACCGAGTAATCTGGAGGTGAAAAATTATAGATTACTTTATGAGAATGATTGATATTATGAAACTCCTTGTATAAACATCGAGTCGCACATCTATGCAGATATGGTGGAAACCAAATAACCCAGCAATTTGATCAAAATCGATAATAGGACTATTATGATAGTATCAGATATTAAAACTCTAAATGAATATATGCTTTTCGAAATAAAAAACAGGAGTTAAACCAGGCTGGCATAGTCACCGATCTTGTTCCTATTATATTTAGCTGTACTAATAAGTAAAGTGAAGGAGAGATTTGGAGTCTTTGATGGGGATATAATGGCGTATGCGAACGATCTAGCATGTTGGAGTGAAGAGGATGAGAAGATAGGGAGGTGGGAGCCTGTTTGCGGAGGAGTTGGAGGAGGCAGGGTATGAAGATTTGAATGATAAGAAATTAAAAGGTTGATTTACCGGAGTGTCGTTGGAGCGGATCATAGCCATTGTAGTGGTGCAGATATGGATGAGGGGCGAAAAACTGTAAGGGAACAGCAAAAAACGGATCAAAGTAGAAAGGGCGCGGGTGAACAAGAGGAGAGAAAAAGTACAAACAGAGAATGCAAGAGACCTTGAGAAGCGCGAGTGGAAGATGAGAGGTTGCAGGATTGCTAATAAAAAAAGTTGGCAGAGAGAAAACGCTTGGAAAAGGTTGGTGGAGGAACAAGAAAAGACACCACACCATGTGGAACGAAGAGTGAAAGACGCAATCAGAAGAAAACAGAGAAAATGGCTGAAAGAGAAGAACGGGAGAAGCGATAGAGGAGTATGTACAAGCAAAGAATTGAAGTGAAAGATCAAGAAGAAGGCGAAGAAGGAGGAGACGGAGAAGATAGCGGCAGAATTAACGAGAAGATGTAAATGAGGGGAAGAAAAAAGCTGTTTAAGATGACGAAAGCATATAGGAAACCGAAGAATAAAATTAGAAAACATACAAATAGAAAATGGAGAGATTTTGGTAAAACCGGAAGAAAGAATATAAGGTGGACGGAACACACTATGAAAACTTGTTGAACGTAGAATACGGAGCACAAGAGGAAGTGGTGGCGGACAGAGGAGGAGAGGGAAGAGGAAGAAGAGATTACAATGGAAGAATTTGAGGAGGCCATAAAAAGATGAAAAGGGCAAAGTGCCTGGAGAAGATGGAGTGGCTCGAATTGCTGAAGGAGGGAGGAGAGGAATTGAAGGAGTGAGTTCTCAACCTGTTGAACATTTGTTGAAGAGAGGGAAAAGTGCCGGAAGAGATGGGGAAGAGCTATAATAATACCAAATATATAAGGCTAAGGAGATCAAGCCAACTGGTGTGATAGCTATAGAGAAATTGCATTGATAGACCACCTGGCAAAAATCTACGAAAGAATATTGGAAAGAAAGTTGAGAGTGATTGTGGAGCCGAGATTGGGAGAGGAGCAACATGGGTATAGAAGAGGAAGAGGAACGACTGATCTCCTGCTTACACTAAGGATAGTTATGGAGAAGATGTTAGAATACAGCAAGAGTTTTTATGTTGCGTTTATTGATCTGCAAAAGGCTTTTGATTCTGTACCGAGGAAAAGACTATGGAGAGTCATGGAAGAAAATGAACGAAAAATGTAGTTGTAACATCAGAATGTAGAGTGAAAATGATATATGGTTCGAAGTAAAAACAGGAGTTAAACAAGGAAGTGTATTATCGCCTATATTGTTCATATTATATTTAGATGTAGTAATAAGTAAAGTGAAGGAGAGATTGGGAGTCTTTGATGGGGGTATAATGGCGTATGCGGACGATCTAGCATGTTGGAGTGAAGAGGATGAGAAGATAAAGGAGTGGTGAGCTGGGTTGCGAGGAGTTGAAGGAGGCAGGGATGAAGATGAATGTATATAAAACAGCGATATTAATGGTAACGGGAGGAAACGACGAAGGCATGAGAATGATGGGAGGAGGTGAAGGCGGTGTATTCCTGCGTTTATCTAGGTGGTTGTTTTAACAGAAAGGGAGGATGTGGAGGAGAGATTACTAGAAGAATGGAAAAATAGAGACAAGCTATGAGAGCATTGTACCCATTGATGAAGGACATAAACATTGGAATGGATGTTAAGGTGACGTTGCACGTTGGGGTTCCTAACTTTTGAAGGTAGTAATCATCAATTCTATGATTTTTAGGTTTTAACACTTTCTAGTGTAGAATTTAATGCTCTTTCAAATGGTCTGGTTATTTTCAACATGCGAAAAATATTTTATTCACAATATACTCAATTCAATTTTGGTAAGTCATAAATGAAAAATCAAGATAACCGTTTTATTATTCATGCGATCAGCACGAAACTTTCGGACTATTAATAGGAACCTGAACATTTTTGTAAATAATTTTTTTATGGAGAACGGATTGCCTCTGTGCATGGAAAATTTCTAAATTTAAAAGTTTCCCCCATATCAGCGGCAAACCCTTAGTTTACAAACATTTATCTAAGCAAAAAGTGTAAATCTTGCCTAGTAGTATATGATCTGAAAGTTTCGTATTGATTGAACAAAAAAAAAAAAAAAAATTATAGTGAATTTTTTTTAGAAAAAAAAAAAAAAACAAATTAGAAATGTCGCTGTAACTTTTTTAAGATTTACTCGATAGCAACGAAAGCTTCACAGCTTGTGTCTCTCTACAAATATACAATTTTACCTCGATTAATATTTTGTATGCCCAACAGCTTTGTCGCTGATCACGAGAAACTTTTGAAAACTTTGAAATATTCCATGAGCAGCCACTATTTTTGGGCAAAAATTTCCTAAACAAAAAATAGAAAGAATTAAAAATTATATATTGCTCAGCAAATTTCAAAACTGATTGTATAAATAATAATTAAGTTTTCATGTTTTTTATTTTGAGTGCTGTAATTTTTTTAATGATTGTGTCATGCCAACATTTTTAGTACTTCATTGATAAGAATTGAAATTTTTATGCGCCTTATAACTCTCGATGTACACATCTTTTATTTAGATAAATTTTCTTGTGCACTCAAAAGATTTGCCTCTGGTCATGGAATGCTTTTTTTACTTAAAGTTTCCCATGAACAGCCGGCCAAAGCATTCGGTAAAACAATAAAATGTATATTAACACAAAATTGTATCCTTGCTAATTATAAGCTCTGAAAGTTTCGTATTAATCAGATATATAATAAAAAGTTTTATGAATTTTTTTTTTTGCAAAAAAAAAAAAAAAATTCAAATAATTGATGCCATATAACTTTTTACTATTGATCTGATTAGAATTAAATTTTTACACCTTGTAAAAATTGCGAGATACCACATTTTTCATTTATAAAATTTGATGTATTACCCAACGGTTTTGCCACTGCTCACAGTTCAAATTCTTGTTAAATTTTTACTAAAAGAAAAACTTTTTTTACATTGAACTGCTAGTTTCGGATATAACAAAAAAAACCAGCGCATTTTCATACTTTCTGTTTGTTTCAAGTTTGTAGCATAACTAATTATATGTATTTCATGCAAATATAAAAACTTTGCTATATTTTGATCAAAATTTTATGGAAAAATAAAAGTTGAGATATAGCAAAAAAATCAAAATAAAAAAACATTTCTCTTGAATATTGCTGCTATTTGTGAGTTATTTCATAAAAAATATGCCTATGGCAAGTATTTCAGTGAAATCGCTTCCAAAAAATCTTTTTGATAGTCAGAAAATTCACTGTTAAAAATGCTGATCATGATATTGGAAAAATTACACATAATCTATACGCCTTTGCATTGTCATCAGAGCAAATATTGTACATTAATCTTTTCCTCTTTGAATGGTATAATTTATCCCAAAAAAAATTACATTAGTGTGCCTACGTCAACGTCCCCTTAAAAAGCTAATCTCATTGAAAGTATACTACCCCAACGCTGATGTACGGAGCCGAAACTGACACTATGAGAGAGAGCGAGGCAGAATACAAGCGGCGGAAATGAAAGCTCTGAGAACAATGACTGAAAAAGCAGAAGAGACAGAATAAGAACGAAATAAACCAGAGAAACTGTAGAGTGAAAGATTATACTGAAGATGATTGAAGATTAGATGATAGCGGCCATCTGGAGAGCGATGCAGCCAGACAGGATGCTAAGAAGATGGAGTGACACGAGAAGGAAAGACCAAGGGAGACCGAAAGAAGTATGACCGAAATCGTGGAGATTCTCTAAAAAAGATGCCAGCTGCAGACAATGAGATGGGAATCAGAATCAAAATCAGAATATGTTTATTCAAATAAGAAAAATTACATTTTTTACAATAACAATATTTAACAATTTAGTTATACCAATTAATGTATAATAACAAAAAATAATGTCCCTAGTATCTGAAATGGTCGACTAATTGCAACACAATTCATGTCCTTTGAGACCGAAATATGGTTAATAAAAATAAGTTTAAAAATGTTATAATAAACAATATAATAATAAGAAAATATAATAATATAATAATAATAATAGATAATAATAATAATAATAAAATAATAATAATAATAATATATGACAATAAATATATTACAAATAAATGTAATAATTACAATGGTATAATAATAATAATTCAGAATAATAATAATAAAATAATAATACTAATACTTATACTATAAAATAATAATAATGAATAATAATAATAATAATAATAATATTAAATAATAATAAGAATAATAATAATAATAATAATAAAATAATAACTATAATAATAATAATAATAATAATATAATAAAATAAATAATATAATAATAAAAATAAAATAAAATAATAATAATTAATAATAATAATAATAATAATAATCAATAATAACAATAATTAATAATAATAACAACAAAACCAATAACCATAAGTATAATAAAATAATAATTATAAACATAATAATTGTAATAAAAAAACAATTCGACAAATACAACATATTATTTACAATTAAATTATTTTCTTAGATTGCTACAAAATTTTAAAACCATTTTTTTATGATATATAGCTACAATCATGCTTACAACAATAAAAAAATAATAATAAAGTAATAATAATAATAAGTAAATTAATAATATTAATTATAGCAATAATAATTACGGATAATAATAAAATAATAATGATAATATAATTAATGATAATAAGAATTACTTTAATAATATAAAAAAAATAATAGTTGAAAGAAAAACAATGATAATAAAAATAGTTTGGAAAATAATAATACTCCTAATAATAATGATTATTATAACAATAATAATAATAATAATAATATAATAATAATAATAATAATAATAATAATAATAAGTATTAATAATAATAATAATAATAATAATAATAATAATAATAATACTAAGGCATAAGGAAATCAATAATAATAATAATAATAATAATAATAATAATTAATAATAATAATAATAATAATAATTAGGTAATGGTAGTAGCTTTTTACGAGGTTCCAATCCCTGATTAGTTATTTATAATTATTATTTAGAATACGTTTTTAATTTTTTAGTAAAAGATCTGGTAGAGTTTTCGTTTTGATGTCTTGTGGCATTGATTGTAAAGTTTAGCTGCTTTGTAGGTGACGCTTTGAGTGGCTTTTTTAGTCTACAGAAGGGAGTTTATGTAAGTATTATTCTAGGTTATTGTTGATTACGATCCGTGCTCGTTTAAATGGAAATTTCTAGCAAGAAGGTCAAATTTTTTAAAGAACATCCTATGCACCTTTTTAAAGAGAATAATTTTTGGCAGGCTTTCAACTGCATATCTTAGGCTTTGAATAATGGTTTGTGTATCTGTAAAATCCTCTGTATTGCTAATGAGGCGAAATAAATCGCTTCTGTGTTACTATAACAGGGTGAATTACTGAGTTACTGTGTGGCCTACCGTAGATAGGAAGACAAAAAAGTGTAATGTGTTAGAATAGTAATTAATTTTTTAAAAAGTACAATAATAACAAAATTTCTTAATTTATATTCTTACAGTATCTAGCCAGTCTGCTAACTAGGCTGTAATATGTTCTTTAAATGTTAATTTTAACATTCACTGCTACTCAAAGTAATTTATTAGCAGTACTGTTCAGTTGGCATTTTCATTTAATATTTTAATGGTTTAATTTGATGTTGCTAACTTTAGTGATAAAATTATTCCTTGGCATTAAGATGCTTTAGCATCTATCCATTTTCATTTAATGTGTTATTTTGCCTAACTGTAGATTAATTTTCAACACTTTTGTTCTTTCTTAAAATGGAGGTATCGTCAGCAAAAGAGACTGAAAAAGCGTTATGAGAGTTGAACAGATCATTTGTATATAAAGTAAATAGAAACGGTGTGAGCCCTGGGGTACGCCGGTTGATGTTTGAAGTGTGGCTGAATTAGTTTCATTTAGTTTTACGTATTGAGATCTCTCCTTTAAGTAGCTTTAAACCATTGTAAGTTTGTCCCTTCAAAGCCCATTTGTTCATTTTACTTAATAGTATGTCATGATCAATTCATGTCAAAAGCTTTTGTAAAATATAATAATAGCAGGGAGAGTCTTTATTTTCTATATTTCTGTACAGTTTTCGGTTAAGCAAATGAGGGCATCAGCAGTGAACGTCCTTTCTAAATCCAAATTGTGATTTTAAGAATATTTTGATATAAAATATTCAGGTAAACTGATGAAAACTAATTCTTCAAAATTTTTAACTAATCTGTTGTATAGCTATTGGTCTGTAATTTTTGCTAGGCCACGAGTCTTTTTTTTCCTTTTTTTTTAGTTATAGGGAAAAATCCCAAAAACTCTTTTTGTTTTGGCATGTTTTTTTTCTTGAATATATTTGGGGAAATCCTGTCAAAATGATTCATGAACAAGTGTTTTAAAGGCTGGCTATTATCGGTAGCGAGTTGAGGATTGGATTGGGATAGATGAACATCACATTTTTGTTTTTAATCCGGCGATTACTTTTTTACCTCCGGGAGTGATGGGAATAAAGGAAAAAATGAGACTCTAAGCTTGGAGAAAAGTTTCATATGATGTTTGACTAGGGCGCTTGTCTCTCAAATTTCTTACCACGTTTACAAAATATTAGTTTAGACCGTCTGCGATCTTATTTTGGTGGGTTGTTAATGATTGGTTAAATTCAGTTCTTTATACATTGTGAGTTTTTTTTGTTATGTGATTAATTATTGATTAAACCCCAGGTGGCCTTCGAGTCTTTGTGCAATCCTGAATTTGTTAGAGTGGTTTTCTCTTTGCGTTTCTTAAGAACTACCTTAATTTATCATATGGTTATATACTTGGAATGTATAAATTTTGTTTTAAAGTTTCGAAGTTTATGTTTTGGTATAGAGTTTAGAGCTGTGTTACCATGGTTTGAATTCTTTTATCCCAAGTGTTTCGTTTTGAATAGGGAATGATTTCGTCGTGCATTTATTTAGTATGTTTACGAACAAGTTGAATTTTTCGTCGATCCCAATGTTCTCGCTGTATGTGAATGAAAGTCTATTTCATTCATTTTGTTTAGTATTTCAGCCTGTTATGTTCACCCTAGCCTGTATTTTATGGTGGTGAAAATTTGAGTTTTATTAATATCAATTTTGCAACTGCAAGTGATCGGACATATCACTTTTTATTACGAAGTTTTAACGTTCCTTTTCGTTCCCCCAGATATGATCTATTAAGGACGGAGATCTATTTTCGACGTTGTTTGGACTGTAGGTCAGCGTTATGTAATATGACGAAACCGTTGATAAATAAGTTAGAGAGAGTTTGCCTTGATTTGTTAATGTTCTCGTTGGAGAGATCAAGTGAATCACCCCGCAATATTACTGTAGAGTTAGAAAATGTGTTTTGATAATTTCTTTGAAAGCATTTATGAACTCTGTTTAGATGAATTTGGGTCTATAGACTTCCCATTACAATATTTATTCCGATTTTATTTTACCTAGTTGCTAGATGCCTCTATGTGTGAAAATTTTGAAAAACAGTTTGGATGTGGAAATTCAAACTTCCATGGATGTGGTATTTGGCCATTTTTTACAGTAAATTGAACTCCTCAACCCGTTTGTGTGATCGAAATGCATGTGTTTCAGTATATTCAGGGATCAGATATTAGCCCACTGTTATGCTCATTCAGAAATGTTTCGGTAAGTACTATGCATTAATTATGATATTCTGGTAACTTAGATAGTCCAGGAATGAACTGTGATGTTGTTTTAGGCTTTTGATGTTGTGGAAGAAAAGAGAAAAGTGGCTCAGTTCAGGTGTCTTTTTATGTTTTAAAATGTCAGGATGGATGTATTCAGACTCTACAGGAATGATGTTTGAGAGTGGTACATTCGAGTTGATTTCAACGACCATGGTATATATGGCTTTAAAATATAAATAAATCCTGTGGATAAGTCAGTTATGAGAATTGGTATTATAATAATAAAATAATAATAACAATAATAATAATAATAATAATAATAATAATAATAATAATAATAATAATAATAATAATAATAATAATAATAATAATAATAATAATAATAATAATAATAATAATAAAAAATAAAAAAATCCTAAAAATCAGAAAGTCGTAAATTTTTTATTTTTAAAAAGTAGCTATTTAAATAATAACAATTTTTACCCAAATTATATGTAACAAAGTAAACAGATAAATGAGCCCCAAGGTGATAATTCAAAATCCTAGTGCCGTGGTATAACTAAAGATTTAAACAATTTTGATAAGAGTATAATAATTTTTTTGTGATAAGCCGTTTTCGATCAATTTAAATAGCAAATATGTATAATTAAATGTCACATTTCTCTATATAAGTCAATAGCATAGATAGATAGATAGATAGATGATAGTTGTGTGTGTGTGAGAAAGAGAGAAATAGAAAAGAAAGTGATCAGAGAGCAGTAGAGAGAGTGTGAAGAGGAGAGTGGAAAGAGAGAGAGATAAGAAGAGGAAGGTGAGAGAGAGAGAGAGAAGAGAGAGGAAGAGAGAGAGAAGAGAAGAGAGAAAATGTTGGTGGTGAAAGAAAAAAGAAAGAGAAGTGAGAAAGTGAGAAGAGAGAGAGTGGGAGAAAGAGGTAGAGCGAGAGAGTGAAGAGAATAGAGAGAAAAGAGTAAGAGAAGGAGTGTGTGTTGTTAAGAGAGTGAGAAAGAATAAGTGGGAAGAGAAGAGTGAAGAAGAGAGAGGAGAGAGAGAGGAAGACGAGAGAGAAGAGAGAGAGAGAGCAGGTAGAGTAAGTGTGTGGAGAGAGAGAAAGCGAGAGAGTGAGAGAGAGCGTAAGAGAGAGTGAGAAGAGGAAGTGCGAGCGTAGAGAGAGAAGTGAGCAAAAGCGCGAGAGAGAGAGTGTGAGAGAAAGGGAGTGTTAGAGAGAGTTTAGTGTAGAGGAGGAGGGAGAGAGAGAGTGAGAGGAGGGAAGAGAGAGAGAGAAGAGATTGAGAGAGAGAGAGTGAGAGAGGAGAGATAGAGAGACCGAGAAGAGAGAGAAGAAGAAAGAGAAGGAGAGAGAGGGTGGAGAGAAAGAGTGAGTGTGTGTGAGAGAGAGAGAGAGAAGAGAGAGAGAGAGAGACAGAGTATGCGTGTGTAGGAGTGTGAGAGAAGAGAGAGAGAGAGCCGAGAGCACAATTCCTTAATAATAATAATAATATAATAAAAATAATATAATAATAATGATAATTATATAATAATAATCAATAATAATAAAACAATAACAATAATAATAATATAATAATGATAATTATAATTCATAATTATATATAATTACAATGTATTAACTAATAATATAATAGAATAATAATAAATAATAATAAATAAAAATAATAATTTTTGAATTAATTTTTAAATTAACCTTTACGAGTAAACTAATAATAACTGCGACTTTATAATTTTTATAAATAATAATAACGACCCTACTTATAACATTTTTAACCAGATGGAGAAACATTACAGTTTGTTTAATGTCCAATTCCGTTCGCCTTTAATTTTTAATGTTTCGCTCAGCGAGTTTTGTTTAATAAATAGGTTTCCATTTTTTATATAACATGCTTTTATGAACTGAGGATGATCCTTCTTTATTGTTGGTTAGAGCTTTAAATAATAATTTCTTCTTCAGCGGAGTTAAAAATTCATTCACAAAAGTGTTTTTTGGTTTTAATCGAACACAAGCCTTGAAAATATTTGATTTTAAATTTTCAACGTTGATTTTAAATCTCAGGGACCGTTTGTCTGTGACGTCATTGACACGCTTTTCTCCAAGTCTGTAGGCATCAGAAATTTCACAGGGTTGTATTTTTATGTTTAATTTTCGTTCGATAGTGTTGATTACAGTTAATTTACAATTCTCATTCTCACTTCCGGCAGGTATTTCACTGCCACTTAAAACCAAGACATTTTTAATATTCGCTTGCTGGAGGTGTTCTTGAATTTGTTCAATGTTTTGCACTGTAGCTTGCATTTCAGATAAATCTGATATTTGTATTTGTACTGGAGCTTGCATTTCAGATAAATCTGGTATTTGTGAGACAGGATTTGACGCATCTTTGTTTTCGGATTCTAATTTGTTCAATTTACGTTTCAATTCTGCGATTTCTTTATCTTTATCATTATTTGTTTATTAAACTCTTTAAATTCCTGAAAAGCAATTTTGATTGAAGTCACTTCACTTTTTAGATCGTTTATGGTTGCTAGCAGGTCAGAATAATCGGGAGAATCTATTTGCCTATTGGGGAATGGGGAAGGAAGTGTGAGGGATATTGGAGAGTCTGACAAATTAAGGATTACGTTTTCTTGAGATTCTGATAAAGTTAAATTTTGGAGGGAAAGGTTTGTCTGGTCTTCCTCTGTTTCGGAGTTGCCAATTATATGATTATTTTTATTTCTCTTTTGGTTTCCATTATTGTTTTTGTTTTTGTTTCCATTGTAGTTATTAATAGCATTAGAGTTTGTTTTAATTCTAGTATTAACGTCACTTTTGTTGTTGTTATTAGTGCTAGTATTGCAGGGGTTTTTGCCATTGTTATTTTTGACTTCATTGTTGACATTGCTGCTGCTGGCATTGGCACCATAGTCGTTATTTCTAGTTAGCCATTTTGGATGACTGTAATATGATAGTGGTAATTTTGAATATTTGTCTCTAAATGTATTTCAAATCTTTTAAGTGGCACTATTTGATTTTTAATTAAATACACTTATAATAATAATTTGGGCACATAATTTAGCACTTAAGCACATGTTTTAATCGAACAACACAGGAGAAAGGATACGCTTCCGCTGCTCGATGGGCGTCACTCTTAAAAGGATGTCCAGGAAAGGATGTCTGGAGGAAGACCCTGGCCGACTGACAGGATGAAAATCCTTCTGGAGAGCGAATAAGAAGTAATATATATATATATATATAGTATATATATATAAATATATATATTATATTATATATAATATATAATATATATATAATATATAATATATATTATATAATATCTGCCTTTTAACGTGCTCTATTTCCCTTCGGAGTAACACTGAGACAACAGGAAATCAAACTTAAGGCTGACTATCCCAAGCCTTCACCACCAAGTGTTCGCAAGATGAGTTAATTCTTGCCCATAGCAAATAAATCTCAGACTGCATGAGAGGATGAACCAGCGTCCTCGCACGAGAGTCGGCGAGTCAACCTCAACGCCATGAGCGTATATATATAAAATATATATATATATATATATATATATATATATATATATATATATAATTATTATTATATATATATAATATATATATAATATATATATAATATATATATATATACAGGATGGGCAAAATCACTGAATTTAGTGATTTTGAAAATCAAAATCAAATAGCCCCAAAACAGTATTTTGATCAAATCACTCAAATCACCTGTACATTTAATGGATTTTCAAAATCACTCTCAAAATTCATTTTATTAAAATTATAGCACCCCATATATATATTTATATATATATTATAATATATATTATATTATATATAATTATATATATATTATATAAATAATATATTATAATATATATATATATATATATATATAATATAAATATATAATATATATATATATATATATATATATATATATATATATATATTATATATATATATATAATATAATATATATATATATATATATATACTATATATAATGTGATATTGATTCTCATAGTTTTGTTATTGCCCCTTGTTACAAACTGTGCATGTATAGCGGCGAAACCAATGCAAGATGGGTTCTTAATTTGATCCCTCCGTCCCCCAAAACACGTGCTGGTAATTGTTTGGCATTCGTGCATTAGCATTTGTCACATGCATTATCTTTCAACTTTCTTTCTTTCCCCTCATTTTCTTAATTTTCCGTCTTTTTAATCCACCTTTATCACAGTTTCAAATTTTTTTTTTTCTTTTTTTTTTTTGAATTCCTACCCATTTGTCCCTTTTGTTTATTTATATAGGTTTCCCTCCCTTTTTTTCCCGATCACAGCCCCACGGGCTATTCCGGACCTCTTCCCGCATGTGTTTCAGTTCTCCCACACTTCCTACCCAGTGATGAGGTACCAGTTGAAAAAACGTCATTTTTGACTCAATTCTGACAGGGCCGCCAATTGTAGGGAACCAGAACCTGTGCTAGCCACTATAGGAGGCTTTTCTGCACTTAGGTGTATAATCCGGCTTTATGGGAAAGATATAAGTCCGTGTGTAACACGGGGGACCGACTTAAGTTCTGGGATGATCTTCGAGCCACATCACAGCCCACCCTACGGTGTGGGGTGGTTGTGTGATCTTTGGACTCGAACACTGTTGTGGAGAAAAGGATTACCCTTCCTTATAGAATATACGCTTTTCCAGCCAATCCTGTTATTTACGTTTATGTCTCATTGCTTTATTGTTTACATTGTCATCAGGGACGAAGTTTGTGGTTAAAATTTTTTATGGAAAAGTTACTATAAGAAAAAACGTGTTTAAACCAAGGTGAGCCAAACAACATCAACAACAATTACCATCTGAAGTTCCCAGCCTGACCTACCGCGTCCCTACTATTCTAGACCAGGTACTAGCTTTACTTCTTCTCCTACACCTGCAGCGTCCTTTGCATAATTCAGTATTCGTTCACTATCAACTCCAAACACCCAGGTGCCCCAACGGTCCGGGAAATCCCGCAAAGGTGCTCCCCGTCATAGTCGTTCTCATTCGTTAACTCCATATGCTGCACCCCCTCCAGGAATGCAAGCAGACACATCATTCCTGATATATCACATACTGCGATCCAATACCTCCAAATCTCTTACTGAGCACAGAACCATTTTTCTCAGCGATGCACTCAAAACGTTTTAGGAGTTGAAAACCCTCCATCACATTAATGAGAAATGGTTCTTTCTCTACAAGCTGCTAACCGAAATCAAAGCTTCCATTCTTCATTCCTTAAGTCTCTTGCAAAATTAGGTATTTCTCTCCTGTACATAGAACACATCTAAAGGCACTATTTTATGTTATGAACAGAAAGACGAATTTAGCTGTCATAATAAAAAATCTCCAGCAGAAAAGATTTTCCTTTACAAACATTTATAGATTTCCCCCTCGTATGGACTCGCCTTGTAGCAGATTTACAAACTTTAACTACAATATTGAATTTCTTGTCGCGGGTATCCAGGGAAAGGAAGAATAAAAGAAATCCACACACAACTCAATTTTAATCTCCGT
>JABUQX010012706.1:72500-74094 GCA_015478945.1 Trachelipus rathkii | reverse complement strand
CGGTGACCTTTGGTTCATCGGGAGACGGGTGTTTAACCGTTTCGCATTTATCGTGAAACCTTTCAAATAACTTCATATATATATATATATGTATGTATTAGTGATGCTGCAGATGTCATTTTTTTCGCATCCGCGGATGCGGATGTTTTTAACATCTACGCGGATGCAGGAATCTTGGATATTTAATATATATATATATATATATATATATATATATATATATATATATATATATATATATAACATATATATATATACTATATATCAGTTTAGCCACAATCTAATAATATAATTGTTACCAGGGTGCTGGGACAGGGACCCAACTCAAATGGACCCCATCAACCTCTTACTGGCCTCCGACCTAAATGGAAAGAGATTTTACAGGGATTATATACTTTTGCACTTGTTGAGGAAATTAAATATGGGAAGGTTATTGCTTGAGAGACATCAATTTTTCTGCCTTTTTTGCCTTTTTTTTTGCTGAGAGTCTGTTTCTCTTTTCATCACATATTAGCCCAGCATTACTCTCTCACTTGGAATACTAGTTGGAGGACAGGCCAGATATCTTGCAAGTTTGCTTAAGCGTGGGTAAACATTTTGCATTTGTAATTTCTTGATTTGGTGATAGGATCGTCATTTGATTTATATCTAGTCGTTTTTCTTGGGGATAGGTTTCAATCATTTGCACTACATCTTTTTGATAATACGTGTGTTTCTTCATCACTACTGGACTGTAGAAATTCTTCCATTGAATCTTGTTATTGATTTACTTGTAGAGGGTGATTCTGTATATTTCATTTTTTTCCTTTTATTGGATGGCTAATTAATAGACTGTTCGGATTAAAGTTTTCCTTGCAAGCAAGTTCACTCAAGCGTGGGTAAACATTTTACCTTGACTTTCCACCAACTGATTGGATCATCATTTGAATCAGCTCCCGTTTTCCTTGAAGCGATGGTTTTTCAATCATTTGCACATCTTTTGGTAATGCGTATGTTTCTTCATCACTACTGGACTGTAAATTCTTCCAGTGAATCTGTTATTGATTTACTTGTGGAAATGTTATTGGTTCTGTAGATTTTGTTTTTCCTTTTAATGGGTGGCGAATTAATAGAGTGTACTGTTCGGATTGAACTTTTTCAACTGCAACACAAAGTAACGATTAACTTGTTCTCGTTACAAAAAAACTGCTTTATAAAGGGAATCTAAGTAAGTTGCAATAGTAAGAAGGTCATTAATTTCCACAGAACCAAGCGTTTTCTACCTCTAGTTTAATTACATCTTTCATTCTTTTAAACCGTCATCATTTTCATTTGAAGAAGTGGTTCAAAATGCTTCCCTAGCGTTGAGCTGCCCCCCATTGCATCCCAAGGACAGACGCTGTAGAGGCGCTGATTATTTTGGTAAGTTCTTCATATGGTTTCCATATCTTAATGCAGTGTTATATGATGTCATTTTCATGAATGTTAACTTTGGAATACGAACTGGCGCACAAAGCAAGAAGATGTTTGAGCCATGCTTCTTTCCATCATATGAAGTGTACTATTCCAGCAAGTTGGAATGTCTTTGATAACATTAAGATATGGAATATCAAGC
>JABUQX010012706.1:52500-67500 GCA_015478945.1 Trachelipus rathkii | reverse complement strand
ACAGATTTACATTCTTCAACTTTCTCCACTCTACCTATCACCTCCTCCTTGCTAATGACCTCATCCCAAAATACATATTCCTTCTTTACTTGCAACTTTTACACACAATCACTATACCCTTCATTCTGCCAATGTTATGCCATAAATTACAATACTCCAAATCCCCACTTCCTCACATCCCTTCATCAGTTACCAAAATCACTTATCCCTATTCATTATTCTAAACAGAGGTTCCCTTATTCTCATTCTTAACCTTTCCTTCCTTCCAGAAGCTTCCTGTGCCCCCTTGGGTCCCCATTCACCCTTCTTCAAACTGTTCATTTACCTCTTTTTCTCTATGTATACACCTATAAGTATTCTTTTTTTCTTACCTTATATATTCCAAATATATATATATATGTATATATATATATACTCTTATATATATATATTATACTATAATATATATATATATATATATATATATATATATAGATATATATATATATATATATATATAACATATATATATATATATATGTAATATAATATATAATAATAATAATAATAATATATAATATATATATATGTATATATAATATATATAATATATATGTATATATATAATATATATATTAATATATAATATAATATATATAATAATAATATATATGTAAATATATATATGTAATAATAATAATATATGTGTATAATATATATATATATATATATATATATGCTTCTTCTTTTATATATATATATATGTAATAATAATATATTAATAATAATATATGTTTAGTAATATATATATATATATATATATAATATATAATAATATATATATATATATATGTAATAATATATATATATTTATATATATAACTAATACTGTAATAATAATATATATATATATATATTAATAATAATAATATTATATATATAATAATAATATATATATGTTTGTAATATATATATGTAATAATAACCAATATGTATCTATATATATGTATATATATATATATATATATAAATGGAAATATATATGTATGTATGTATATATATATAATAATAATAATATATATGTAATAATAATATATATAATATAATATATATATATATATATAATATATGTATATATATATATGTAATATATATGTAATAGTATATATATATATATATATGGTAGTGTTCAGCCTGATAGTCCTTCAATGGTGTAAGTTATAATGGGAAATATTTAAGGAGGAAGCTTTGGTAATTTGGGGGAGGTCCAAATGTTTTGCATCAAGGTAGGATGTTTTTGATAATATGTTAAGCTTTCATTCGTTTCTTATTCACGGAAACTCATCAGGTGCAGTTCTTTGTAAGACTAAAATTAAATTTAATATTAACAATAAAAATTTAAAAAGTAATTTATATTTTAGATTTAAGATTTTTATAGAAATTAGTGGAGTTCATAATGTTGTTTAGAGTGGGATTGATATTGAATTCACCTTTTTGTCTATTATAATTATTGGTGTTAAGGATGCAGTAGGATTCAAATAGTTTTCTTCTGTGTAAATCTTTTGAATGTATGATAGGAGTCATGTTGTTAATGTCTATAGTGTGGTTATGTGTGGAACGATGTAATGTAAGGGCAGAATTTTGATTGTCATTGGTAAGGTCATGTTTGTGTTGGTACAGTCTACGTTTAAAATCATGAGTTTCGCCGATGTATAAGGAGTTGCAATGAAGGCAAGGAATTTTATAAACACATTGGGGTATGTTAGTGGGTCGATTTATGTTAGGTCTAAGAATAGCTTTGAGGGGTAGATTTCCTGAAGAGGTGAGATTAATATTATTGGGTAAGATGTTTTTTAATTGTTTAAGAGGAATGTTAGGAATGGGTAAGAAAGGATTGTTTTTAGAGAGGTTGTGAGTGTGCGGTTGATAGAAGGATTTTTTTGCTTGTTTAAGGGCACGTTGTATAATGAAGTTAGGGTAGGAAAGTTTGTTAAAAATAGAGAAAAGGTAATCAAATTCGGATTGTAGGAAAGAGGGAGAGCATATTCTTAGAGCTCTGAGGAATAAAGAAGAAAGTGTTCCTATTTTTGTGTTGGTTGAATGGGACGTAAACCAATGTATGTAACTTGGGTTGTAAGTAGGTTTGCGGTAAACAGAGAATTGGAGGGTAGAGAGATTTTTGGACCAGATTATAAGAACATCAAGGAATGGTAGGGAATTATTTTTAGAAGTTTCAATAGTGAATTTAATGTTAGGGGTTGAGGAAATCGAGAATGTTATGTGGGTTAATATTGGGAGGAATAGATGCAAAAATATCATCTACATATCTGTACCAAGTAACATTAGTCATGATGGGGTTAGGAAATATGTAATAAATTTCGAGGAGTTCCATAAAAATATTACTTAATACAGGAGAAAGGGGAGAACCCATACTAAGTCCAGAATTTTGTTTCAGAAACGTGTTATTAAATTCGAAAAAGTTATGTTCCAGGGTGAGTAGGATTAATTGTTTTAAAATATCAAAAGGAAAAGGTAAAAGGCTTCTCTATTGCTTAATATATATATATATATATACTATATATATATCTCTATACCATATATATATATATACACCTTATATATATATATATATATATATATATATATACTAATATATATATATATATATATATATATATATATATATATATATATATATATATATATATATATATATATATATATATATATATATATATATATTTTATATATATATATATATATATATATATATATATACCTCTTTATATATATATATATATATATATATATATATATATATATAAATATAGCATATATATATATATATATATATATACTATATATATATACCATATATATATACATATATATATATATATATACCATATATATATACATATATACCACCATATATATATATATACTATATATATATATAACTTTGTATAGCAATAACGCACTTATATATATATATAAATAATACACCCCTAAAGTATTTCACCCTGCTGGGATTTGAACCTGGACTAGCAGATGTAAGATGTACTTTAAGTTTTATCAATACAAAATTATATTGCGTTTATTGCAATTTATTTTCTATATATGTATATATATACCGCCTATATATATATATAGTATATAATCACTGAATATACATATGTATACATATATATATATATATATATATATATATATATATAGTAATGATAATAATAATAATAATAATAATAATAATAATAATAATAATAATAATAATAATAATAATAATAATAATAATAATAATAATAATAATAATAATAATGTAATGTATTAATATTAATAATAATATAATAATAATAATAATCAACAAAAAAAATTTTCCATTAATAAGAAGAGGAAATAAGATAATATTAATAATAATATAATAATATAATAATAATAATAATAATAATGTATTAATAATAATAATAATAATAAATGATAATAATAATAATAATAATAATAATAATAATAATTAAAGAACACTCTAAACGTGTCAGAAGTAATATTGTAAAAAGAGAAAAAATAAGATCTTTTATTCTGAATGAAGAGAATAGTCACGTCCACGAAACGTCTTAATAGAATAAAACATTAGCTTCCTTTGGCTTTATATATTTATATATATATATATATTTATATATATATATATATATATATATATATATATATATTCATATATATATATATATATATATATATATATATACATATACTATATACATATATATATATATAATATATATATACATATATAATAATAATAATAATAATAACAACTAATAATATATATATATATATATATATATATATATATATATATATATATATATATATATATATATATATAAAATGTAAATAAGTTCAAGTTCGTTCTTAACTTCGTAAGCATTAGAAAATACTGATAATTAACTTAAAAAAAGATGAGGAAATAAAGTTTATATAAAGTTTATATATGAAATTACATCCTAATTATTTTAATATATTCCACTATTTTATTGTCAATGGAATATAGCTAATTTTTGAAGACTTAAAATAACATGTAAGCCTTTATTACTATTACCAGTTGACCATAAGCATCGAAAGTTTTCCTAACGACCAAAAAGATCATCATTTTCAGACACCCTTCCAGCAGTAAGGGAAATTATAATATTAGGAATAGAAAGTAATGATGAACAAGTACAAAGGACATTTTAGAAGCGTATTAGCTTAGACCAAAGTGAGTAATGCCATCCGTGCCGCTTAACTACCTAATGTTTCTAAATATTAGAATCTCATTCACCCGCTTATATGCAATTTGAGGTAAAGTCATTTTTTTAACGAAGCGATATATATATATATATATATATATATTATAACATACTATAACATAATATATATATATATATATATATATATATATATATATATATATATTTTTATAACAAAGATATATATATATATATATATATATATATATATATATATATATATATATATATATATATATATATATATATATATTCCTTCAACTACTTTTCTGTAGGTATTATATGTGCAAATGCTTGAGAGAGGTGACTATATATCACTCTTGTTGTTACTTTGCATAATAAGTGTTAACACAGAAATCTTTTACGTAGATATTAGGAAGAACAGTTTTTCATTCGTGGGTCCTATGTACATCAGTCATTTCTATGTTGTGAAAGTCTTAACTATCTTCAGTTTTCCAAATGAATGTAAACTTTCAAACTTTATTATGACTCACATAATTTCTCACATCATAAATCTGTTTCAATTCTGAATCTGGTCTTGCTTTCTTTTATTTTGTTTATTTTCTTAATTAACCCATTAAACTCGAGTTTAGGCAGGTAATGAAAAAGATTTCAAAGAACAGCTAAAAATTTACATATTAATATTAGTAATAAGAAACTGAGACTGGGTAAAAGAAAATAATTATTTAACGAATAAAATAGAATTAAAATTAAATTAAATTAAATTAAAATTAAATTAAAATTAGCAACGGTGCGTCATCAATTCCTGATGCATTTATTTCAATGAGTAACAAGACTGAAACAGAAGGTGGCCTTTAATCCTCTTTCCTCGTTTCTTTTCCACTTCCTCAACCAAATAATGCTCTGCTACTTCACTATGTATGTATGTATGTATGTATGTATGTATGTATGTATGTATGTATGTATGTATGTATGTATGTATGTATGTATGTATGTATGTATGTATGTATGTATGTATGTATGTATGTATGTATGTATGTATGTATGTATGTATGTATTTATGTATGTATGTATGTATGTATGGGGAGACCTTAGTATATGTTTATTTGAAGAACGAAACAGTTTTTAAACTTTCGAATTTCAAAAAAATAAATGAGGAGTTTGTTTGGGCAGCAGAATGATTGTGAATACTAGTGTAGATGTGGATTTGGATGTGGATGTGGATGTGGATGTGGATGTGGATGTGGATGTGGATGTGGCGTGAGCGAACACTTGCTATTCACTTCGCTAAGGCCTGTCATCAATGCGTTAATTTTGAATCTTTTGCTTCTTTCTATCTGAGACCTGATGAATACCTGAGGATACCATCTCTACCTCTTCTAATATAACTGACAATGTAACTTATAAAAGTATAATCTATACAATATAACCTATATTTATAACTTATTATAACCTATGATCTATTAACAATTTCATAAACTCTGTTTTAACAGTACGGTTTGTGGTTATATTTAAACATTCCTCCTCTTTTCAGTTTGCAAATCCTAAATCGCCCATATTCTCTTTGGGCTAATCCTCAGATCTCTCCTCACTTCAGATTCACATGCCTTACTTTCCTATCCTATATATGCAATATATATTTATATATATAATATATATATATATATATATATATATATATATATATATATATATATATATATATATATATATATATATATATATATATATATATATATATATAATCTGTCTCCTTTCCCCAGATTGGGAGTGAGGTAGCCAACATAGACAAGAAACCGGAAAGTCAGTTGAAGAAGATAACTTAAAAGTCGAAAGTAAAGCGCATTCTTACCATCCCCTTAATTGAATTAGGTGAGATCTATTCGCAGTAAAAAAAACAACCATAGGGCTTCACAAGACTGAGACGGAACCTTACAGTGGTATCTCGTTAATGTAGCCACCTTTCTATCATTCACAACTTTCCTACCACACTCTGCATCATCCGTTCCCTTTAAATCCAACAGATAACCTAAATATTTAAACTCAGATACTTGATCCAGTGACTCATCATCCAATATGATTTTACACCTCGGTCTCTACTCACTCACAACCATCACCTTACTCTTTTCTACATTTACTTTCAAACCTCTCCTTTTACACACCCTGGCATACCCGTCTACCAATCCTCGCAAACTTTCTTCAGATGCACCACACAAAACCAAATCATCATTGTATACAATAAGAAGGGCACCCTCAACTATCTTCCATTCTCCATTAATCTAACACCTTCCCCTACCACCCCTACCTCTAATTCTTTCATAACTCCAATCATATACAATACAAATTAAATATCCAAGGAGACATAACACATCCCTGCATCACTCCACTGTTAATATAAAACCATTCAGTTTCATCTCCATCTATTCTTACATATGCTTTATTATCGACATACCTACTTTTGATTCCATTCAGAAGCCTACCACTAACACCATATTTCACTAACACATGAAACAGACCTTCCCTATTAATCCTGTCATACACCTGTTGCAAGTCCAAAAAACCTAAATAGAATTTATTCTTCTTCTCTCTTATTTTCTCAATCATTTATTTCAATGTAAAGATTTGATCTGCACATCCTCTACCACTTCTAAATACACCTTCTTCTTCTTCTTCGCCAATCAGCTCCTCAGTGACTCGACACACTCTTTCAACCAAAATACCAGCAAATTTATGTATCTTTCATACAACACTCAATAAATTAATTACTCTATAGTTCGTACAGTTTCCCAAATCTCCTTAATCCTTATATAAGGGTAATATCACTGCTCTCCTCCAATTCTTCGGAACAACACCCTCTCTAAACGTTTTGTTGCACAACTTTCGGATTCAGTCAATCACAATCTCGCCTACAATACTGATCATTTCACCAGTAATTCCATCTATACTTGTTGATTTATCATTCTTCAACTTTCTCACTCTACCTATTACCACATCCTCCCTACTAATTACCTCATCTCCAAATACCTATTTCTTCTTATACCATCAACCCCAAACAAACAAGCCCATTCACTATCACCTCTTCATTACTACCAATGTTATGTAGATTTTCAAAATGTTCCCTCCACACTCTCTTCACGTCCTTTTCAGCAGTCTCGAACGTACAATTCCTATTCATTATTCAGTGAAGATTTTTATCACTGTCTTTCTTAACCTTCGCACTTCCGTCCAAAACGACTTCCTATTCCCTTGCAAATCCATATTCATCCCCCTTCTAAACTGTTCATTTACCCGTTTTTTCTTCCTATTTTAGCAAATTTTAGTCTTCTTTAATTCCTCGTTATATATTTCCATACACCTTTCTTTTGAAGCCTCATCATTGGCTTTTAGCACATTCATCCACGCCTTATTTTTACTTTTAAACCCTTGCATCACATCTTCATTCCACCACTCACTATTGACATTCTTACTTCCTACTTTAGCACATCCCCACACTTCTCTTGCACTATTAACAAAGGTTTTCTTCATTTGTATCCAGATTTGTTCAGTTTCATCTTGCTCACATTCAACTAATTTATATGCAAGTGCTCTCACATACCTTTCCTTAAAACCTTGTTCATTTAACTTCCTCACTCTTAATTCGACTTCCTTCCTTATCTCTTTCCTCTCCATCCATGCCCCTACTAATTGATCTTGCATAAAACAACATAATGATCTGATATGTATGTATACATATTTCCATAAACGCTTATATATATATATATATATATATATATATATATATATATATATATATATATATATATATATATATATATATATATATATATATATATATATATATATATATATATATATATATATATATATATATATATATATATAATAAAAATAATAATAATAATAATAATAATAATAATAATAATAATAATAATAATAATAATAATAATAATAATAATAATAATAATAATAATAATAATAATAATAATAATAATAATAATAAATAGACTTTTATATATAATAAAGGCATTTACAGCTTTCTAAATGACCCCTAATCCTGCCATCATTAACTGAAGTGAAAGGTTTCAATATTGAAAAATTATCAATTAAAATAGGATGGTTGGGTTGAAAAATGCGGTCTCGAATAACAGAAACCTTCTGGTGTATCAGCGTAGATCAATTCTGAACGAGACTCTCATGTGTTTGAGATACGGACTATAAGTTGAAGGGAAGTTTCCCGTATGTAGCAAGCTTTACAGCCTGAACCTGTATATTTATTGACCTTATAAACCAGACGTCAATAGTTTAGGGATAAGTTTTTTCATATTAAAGAATGTAAAAATATTAAAAGTTTTGGATAAAATAAATTTAAAATTCATGTGGATAGACAATGAACAAAATTTCTTTAAGTAGCTTAGTTAAATTTGTAGATTTGGAACCCGAAAAGAGATTTTAAATACACTAATTTTGTACCACAAGTTTAGGGTCGGGGTGGAGGGTGTGTGTGGAGAATATTATTATTATTATTAAGATGCTAAAATTTTACGAACAGGTGAGGGCAAATAAGATTGTTAATAAAAAACATAACACATCTCTTTTTGAAAATTTAACCAATTAGAGAATATTTTGTGCAAAGTTAGAACAGATTCTATATAAAATACTATTGAATTTAAAAAATGAAGGAATAAAACTGAAGTAATTGGTGCCCTAAACAGAGTGAGGAAACCACTTGCCTTTTGCCTTATGTTCTTCCATAAATATATCTAAAGGAAGGAGAACAATGGTCACCCTCCATTTTTATATATTATATTAAAGGGATAAAATGTGATTTGAGTGTCTCTTTGGGTTGTCATTTTCATTTTTTTTAAGAAAGTGTTGGCGGTAATAGTTTTAATCGTGGTGAGTTATAAATATAAATAGAGCTTACTCCAGAGTAAGAAGAATGTGGAGATGAGCGCGAAAGGGGGCGAACTATTAGAATGTATTGGGATGTACCCTAACACTCCATATATTCCCAATGGGAGGCAATCTCATCTCTTCGGATGCTTTCGTTCTCCTCTGTCCAATATATATATATATATATATATATATATATATATATATATATATATATATATATATAATATATATATATATATATATATATATATATATATATATATATATATATATATATATATATATATATGATATATATATATATATATATATATAAACCAATTCTGGTACACCGCTGATATACGTTTCGCCACTAGTTATCCTATCCATAAATTTCCCATCTTTTTTCGAACTGACAAATCTTTCTGTCCTCTTGACAAAACATTTAAAATAATGTCTGCATATCAGCCTTTTTCCTTTTATTTGCTTTGATGTTTTTCTCCAAGTGAAAAGGAATCTCTTTAGTCTTCTGGTCACTCTACCTCAACCCAAGACAACTTCAGCAATTATTCTTCCCCACTCAGGTAATCAGTGTCTTATCTGTGATTACATTTGATCGGGTGCATATGTTTCTGAAATCTATGAAGGTTAACAAGGCAAGTAACCAGGATACCACTTCACCCCGAGTATTTAGTGGGGTAAGTCTGAGCTGGCGCCGTACCTAGTTTGATTACACTCTGTATTTCAGTACTAACACCTTACCTCAGTGTTGGAAACTCACATATGTCCAACCTTTTCGGAAATTCGGAAGAAAGGAAACTGCCTTGACCTATCTAGCTATCGCCCTACTGCTCTCGCTTGTATTCTGCCTAAGATCTTTGAAACCATTCTTAACTCTTATTTCTCAAATCATCTGGTATCTCATTTTCTTCTTTCAGATCATCAGAATGGCCTTCGGAGTTCAAGTTCTACTGGAAATATACTATCCTATCTCAAAGATTTGTGGTCTTCCGCTCTTAAGGACTATGGGGAGCCTTGTGTGGTGGATCTTTAGATATCAATCTGTGAGATTGGATAGTATATCCAGGGTATAATATGAACCACTGCATCTAAACTCTCTTCCTGTGTGTTCCCTTCTTTCCATTGCTTACTTTTGTCTAGCTTTCTTTCAAATTATTTCATAGGCTGTTGCTGATCTAGCGACTTCTTCCTATCTTGTCAGAAGTGGGTTTCCTCAGAGTCCTGTCTTATCAACTATAATCCTTCTTTTCATTAACGATATCAGCTGCTCATTTCAAATCTGTTGCCTGAATCCAAATTGGTTAAGTTGCATATTTGAATTTTGAACTCTCATTCTTCCTTAGTTATCCGGAATCAGCATTGCTTTTTGCGGATGCGGATATTGAAATTGGCGATGCTATTCGCAGTTACGGATATCCGTTTCGCTCCAATTATTATTATTATTATTATTATTATTATTATTATTATTATTATTATTATTATTATTATTATTATTATTATTATTATTATTATTATTATTATTATTATTATTATTATTATATTATTATTATTATTATTATTATTATTATTATTATTATTAATATTATTATTATTTTATTTAATTATTATTATTATTATTATTATTATTATTTATTATTATTATTAATTTTTTATTATTATTATTATTATTATAATTTTGTTTATTTCATTATTATCATTATTTATTATTATTATTAAAATATAATTATATTATTATTATTATTATTATTATTATTATTATTATTATTATTATTATTATTATTATTATTATTATTATTATTATTATTATTATTATTATTATTATTATTATTATTATTTCTTAGGATGTTCTAAAAAGTTGGAAGAGCACTTATCTAATGTTGTAATGCATGGAAAGGCTTAAGAAAGCTTTGCAACTCTAAACAGCTGACCATCCAAATATTCCTATACTAACTGTAAATGACGGGCGGTTGCTTCAGAGAATTTAATTATTTTAGTCATTTTATGATAACCAATGTAATAATAAGGAGATTTATATCAGTATAGTGTAGTGTACAAATAATAAAAATAGAACTCAAGAAAGTATTGAAAAAACTTTTAATGGAGTGAAACAATTTGAAAGGTGGATTTAATATTTATGATAGCCGTTCTTATGTTGTTAGTACAATTGTTGGCGAACGATATAAGCAGGGCTGCGGAGTCGGAGTCGGAGTCGTGGAGTCGAGCAATTTTCCCGGAGTCGGAGTCGGAGTCGGAGTCGAAAACTCTGTGCAAGTGGAGTCGGAGTCGGAGTCGGAGTCGAAGATTCCTGTGTAAGTGGAGTCGGAGTCGGAGTCGGAGTCGGAGTCGAAGATTCCTGTGTAAGTGGAGTCGGAGTCGGAGTCGGAGTTGAAAATTTAGAGAACTATAATTATTATTATTATTATTATTATTATTATTATTATTATTATTATTATTATTATTATTATTATTATTATTATTATTATTATTATTATTATTATAGTTATTATTTTATTATTATTATTATTATTATTATTATTATTATTATTATTATTATTATTATTATTATTATTATTATTATAAAAGTCTTTGATTTTATTTCCAACGTTCTAAATATTTATTTTTGTACATAATTTAATTTCCTTAAAATAATCTTTGAAAATAATATACAGGAGAAAAGAAGATATATAATCTACATAGATTTTCCCGACGTCATTTCATCTCTATAACTTGAGACATCATTCAGAGATTTTTCTTGTACAGCGAAATGATTTCTTTAATTGATATATAATAAGTAAATCAAATGATATTGGTCTGACTGATAAATGCATAAAATTTTATGTTAATGTCTGGTTGCGTATTTTGATGTAGAAGGCCTCCGCAATTTTACTAATAGTTGATTAACCATGTGCCGTATTGAAATGTTCAAAGATTTTGCTGGGACTGTAGAGATGTTGATATGCCCGGTCCGACAATCTATTCTTCGTGTAACCATATATGTTGACGTACAGTCCTACCTCAGGTGCAGTAAATTGGTAACACAGCGTGAATGGTTGTCGGCAAAGCATCTCTTGTGCTAAAGGAAGATGTCAGTTGTTTGGACTTATGGATAGTCTGACTTTAATTTTTTGAGGTGTCTTTAGTTTTTGAAGTGAGAATTCAAAATATTACGAAGGCACTTCTCTTCCTTATTGAAGCCTATAGCATTGGAAGTTTTGAAGAAGAAATTTATCCAATTTTTCTGATTATTTTTACTTTCTTTATTATATATATTTGTAATGGGTTTTTATTATTAAATTTTCAAACTGGAATATTGTGGATGATCACAGTTAATTAAATTTTACTTTATGCGGCAAATTTCTTCATCAAAAGTTTTCCCAAGTTGAACAAATAAGGTTTGTACTCCCGTAAACTAAATTTTTACAATCGATTTCTTTTGTAAATAGTCGGTGGAATAGGATCCACAGTTCTATTCAGACCATTATCAGTGGTTTGACATGTATGCCTATAGAAATAATGAGCCGTCAGAAATAACATTGATTTTGATGTCTAAAAAACAGATAGAATTATTAACCTAAGTTCGTATGTGAATTTTAAGCATGTCGTCGACATACCTTATGTAAAATACGGGTTAAAGTTGTTTGTTTCAACGAAGGATTTTGTTTTTCCAGATTGGATCCCATAGACGTCACAAAATGTAGTCCGAGTGGTGAGCCAATCGCACTGCCATCAGTTTGTAATATTATGTGTTCTTTTTAAATTAAAACGGTGTTTGAGTACAACAAATTAATAAAAGTTTCTCATATATTGTTCTGATATATCTGGTGGGTGTAGGTTATTTGTGTGATACACTTCGTTAATTATTATGTAAATCGTATCAAGAACCGGTACATTTATGAACAAAGATTCTACATCAAGTGAGGCGAATATATTAGTGGCTTCAAGTTTTATGTTTGATAATTTTACACAATGTTTCATTATTTGACTTAACTATGAAAGAGTTATTAAGATATGGTCAGATAATACTGTTGAGATATTGGTCAATTTCGTGTGTAACCGTCCAGCACATAGATATTACAGGTTTCAAAGGTGGATTTTCTAAGCTTTTGTGTATTTTAGGTAATCCATATATAAGATATATATATATATATATATATAATATATAAAAAAATATATATATATTTTTATATATATATATATATATAATATAATATATATATATATATATATATATATATATCTATATATAATATAATATTATTATAATATATAATCCTAATTATAAAATTCCAGTTTCTCTTTTAATTTTGGCTACCATTAAATTTTATTTCATAAGCGATTCTGTCAATGCTATATTATTATTATTATTATTATTATTATTATTATTATTATTATTATTATTATTATTATTATTATTATTATTATTATTATTATTATTATTATTATTATTATTATTGAAACTGAAAGTATTAAACTAATAAAATAAGCTCACGGCTGTTTATAATAAAAATAAAAATAATTTGCATTATAATTACGTTATACATTTGTTTCCGGAACTGAAATATATTTGTTTGTCATGTGTTGCGCCTGCATCTTTATGTCTTTGCGGTACTTTACCGTGTAGCATTTGGAGATTAGATTCATTGGAAAAGTGGTATATTTTTTTATTCTCAAAAGCAAGCGAAAAAAAAATTGTTGAAACAAAAAATGTTTTACTGTAACTGTAAGCACTAATCTGAGTCAGAGTCGAAATTTTGAATTTGACTGCTGGAGTCGGAGTCGGAGTCGAAAATTTTTGTTTAAGTGGAGTCGGAGTCGGAGTCGAAATTTTTGGTTTAAGTGGAGTCGGAGTCGAAAATTTTTGTTTAAGTGGAGTCGGAGTCGGAGTCGGAGTCGAAAATCCAAATTTGAATTTAAGGAGTCGGATTAGGAGATAGAGATAGATATTGAGATTGAGATTGAGATTGAGATTGAGATTGAGATTGAGATTGAGATTGAGATTGAGATTGAGATTGAGATAGAGATAGAGATTGAGATTGAGATTGAGATTGAGATTGAGATTGAGATTGAGATTGAGATTGAGATTGAGATTGAGATTGAACTTAAGAAATTCTTATTCATATCGAGATTGAGATTGAGATTGAGATTGAGATTGAGTTCAATTAGTAGCGACACATTCAGCTCATCTAAAATATCGCAGAATGATTTTTAAGTAATCATACTGAAGAGAGTAAAGAAAGTAAGAAGGAAACCAAAAAGAGAAACAATAAGGTATAAATAGAAATACCAAAACCAACAGAACGATCTAAAATAAAGAAAAGGAAAGTTGTCTAACAGAAAAATCAATCTCTCCAAAGGTTACTGAAAAGAAAGTTTTTCGGTAGAGTAATAAAACAGAAAAGTTTCAGTACATCACATTTATAGCAAGAAGAGTGTTTGAAGTCACTGCTTCATCAGTATACTCAGAGAGTTTTTCCTGAAGACTTTTCGCAGATTTCCCATATTTTTCAACGTGTTTGATAGTGATGCACCGATACCATGGTATCGGTATCGGTATCGGTGGTATCGGTCGATTTTTGAGGTATCGGTATCGGTATCGGTATTTGGAATTTTGAGAGGAGTAGTATCGGTATCGTATCGGTATCGGTAAAATTTTGGCCTGATACCCTTAACCGATACACACATTTTTGTGTCTTTTAAATTGATTTCGAATATATATATATATATATATATATA
Organism: Trachelipus rathkii; assembly: GCA_015478945.1. Classification (NCBI taxonomy): domain Eukaryota; kingdom Metazoa; phylum Arthropoda; class Malacostraca; order Isopoda; family Trachelipodidae; genus Trachelipus; species Trachelipus rathkii. The sequence goes on along the minus strand of JABUQX010012706.1, from coordinate 52,648 downwards.
TATTAAATTATATATATATATATATATATATATATATATATATATATATATATTATATATATATATATATATATTATTATATATATATATATATAAATATATATATATATTATATATATATATATATATATATATATATATATATATA
>JABUQX010012706.1:22500-32500 GCA_015478945.1 Trachelipus rathkii | reverse complement strand
AAAAAATTCAAAGATCACCTATTACGAGTTTCCCCTTTATATATATATATATATATATATATATATATATATATATATATATATTATAATATATATATATATATATATATATATATATATATATTATATATATATATATATAGTTATATATATATATATATAATATATATATATATATAGTATATATATTATAATATAATATATATATGTAGCACTCCATTAACTTTGTTAAAAAATTTAAATTACTGTTCGTACTTATGCTAAGATTTGCGCGAGCAAAATTTTGGCATAAGTCGAAATGAAACAATATATAAACTCTTCCGTTTGAGATACTCTTCAGTCAGTCAGATACAGAGTCAAAATAAATTAACAAGAAGAATCAAGATACTCTCTACCCAGAAATCCTCCAAAACTTAAAACGCTCTCGGCAAGAGCGGGAAATTTCACGGAAGGGCTACGGCTCGCCTGCGAAGAGTATCTCACAGAAGGAACTTTTATTACTTTTATTACTTATTTCATATTTTACTTATGTTTGAATAAAAACATCATTTCAAATATGGATTTCTAATTACCAACCTCTTATTTAGGGTGCTTGCTCTTAAATAAACCACCATTTAGCAAGCCGTACCCTATATAATTGGTGAACCCGGAGAAGAACACCCACATTTCAATCAATGACCTTCTTGAAAAACAAACAAAATGAAGAAAAAAGGAAAAAAACTACAATAACAAAAATGCTCAATCAGAACCCACTCGGAGAAATGACTCTAGCAACATGAACGAATATCAAACGAACTTCAATTTCATTTTTTAATAAATTTTGGATTATGGTCTTTCAGGCTTTTCACCAACTATCACAAGTTTTTCGAGGATTTCACGTCGCATGACATAATAAACTCCTTTTTCGGCATGATTTCTCTTCATCATTCAAAGTTTGGATTATGGGCAGAAACTCATTTTTGGAATTCCACCACGAACTCTGATTCCTTTTCGGATTCTAAATGGTTCTGTGACCTCTCCCTTTTATGTATGAAGAAATTTTTTCAAATAAAGGACCAAATTTCAAGCAACTTCGCCTATACATATGTAACTTCCTTTTCGGTATGGATTTCTTTCATCATTTTTAGTTTGGATTATGGGCAGAAAATCATTTTTGGATTCCACTACGAACTTGAGTTCCTTTTCGAATTCAAATGGGTTCTGTGACCCTTCCCTTTTATGTTATGAAGAATGTTTTCAAATAATGGACCTAAAATTTCAAGCAACTTCAACATTCTTGAAATATGTAACTTCCTTTACGGTAAGGATTTCTTTCATCATTTTAAGTTTGATTTATGGTCAGAAATTGCATTTTTGGAGTCCATAACGAACTCTATTCCTTTTCGATTCTTAATGGTTCGTGTGACCTTCTCCCTTTTTATGTAGGAAGAAATTTTTCAAATAATGGACCTAAATTTCAAGCAACTTCGTCTTTACATATGTCAAGCAATGTTTCTCTCTGTAAATACAACTTTGAAAACTACGTGCGCATGGGTCAAATCATGGATACTTAGAAACGGTCTTATAACTGACCTTTCCTTGATTTAAACGGGTTCGATCAATGTGCCTATTTAACTTAGTGAATAATTCATTGTTTCATATTCAAGTAATTATTATGTATAACATTTTTGTAACTTTTATGCATTTAAATGTTTGTATGTTATGTTTATATCTACGGATATAACCAAATATGCTGGTTTTTATAATGACCGAATATAGGAAAATTATAACATTATTGTATTTTTATGTATTCAAATATTTGTATATATGTTTAAATCTTCAGATGTAACCAGTTATGCTCGTATTTGAATATTTACATTTCTTGTATATTATTTTTGCCTTCAAATGTTTATATGTCTACTTATGTCTTCGGACATAATTAGATATGTTTGCATTTGAAAGTATAAATTTATGTATTTTTAGTTATTATTTTTCTTGTATAATTATTATAACATACTTTCTCACTCCGTGTTAGCGCAGGAGTAGCACTCCATTAACTTTGTTAAAAAAAATTAATTTATTGTTCGTACTTATTGCCTAGGATTTTGCGGAGCAAAATTTTGGCATAAGTCGAAATGAAACAATATATAAACTCTTCCGTTTGAGATACTCTTCAGTCAGTCAGATACAGAGTCAAAATAAATTAACAAGAAGAATCAAGATACTCTCTCCCAGAAATCCTCCAAACTTAAAACGCTCTCGGCAAGAGCGGGAAATTTCACGGAAGGGCTACGGCTCGCCTGCGAAGAGTATCTCACAGAAGGAACTTTTATTACTTTTATACTTATTTCATATTTTACTTATGTTGAATAAAAACATCATTTCAAATATGGATTTCTAATTTACCAACCTCTTATATAGGGTGCTTGCTCACAAAAGAAGCCACCAATCTAGCAAGTCCTACCCTATATATATATATATATATATATATATATATATATATATATATATATATATATATATAATAATATATATAATATATATATATATATATTCATATATATATATATTGGCTTAATGAATGCCCGGAGGAAATTTTTTAAAACCTGCCTTTTCTATAAGAAGTATGTAGATGACTCCATTTTACTTTTTAAATCCAGACACAAAATTGATTTTTTTTTTACAATATATCAATTCAAAACACCAAAATATTAATTTCACAGTGGATATTGAAAAAAGAGACTCCTTGGCACTTCTTGATGTTAAAATATATAAGGAAAACAACAAATTTCAAGCAAGCGTTTATAGGAAACCAACATTCACAGGGTTTATAAAATATAAAATTTGTTTACTTAAAACGCTTTTAAATAGAACATACAAAATCTCATCTACATATATTAATCTTTCGAATGAATTGGACTTCTTAAAGACGGTATTTTTAAAGAACGGATTCCAAGATTTTATCATTGACAGCAGATTCAGGAAACAACTTTCGTTAAAATTTCAGCAAAAATCTTGTACTAAATTAACAGTACCTAAAGAAATTCTGTATATGAAATTACCTTTTATGGGAAGAATGAGTTGTGAATTTGAATGCAGAATTAAAGAATATTAAAATCAAATTACCCCCAGTTCATCCTCAGGTTAGCTTTTTCAAATGAAAATGAAATTGGGAAATTCTTCAAAGTTAAAGATAAAATTCCTTTACCTTTATTGCTCACAGTGATAAACAAATACAAGTGCGGTGATTGTGATGCCACCTACATAGGAAAGACTACTCATAGTCTTTCTATTCGCATTGCTGAACATAAAGGTACCTCCTATAGAACTTTGGAACATTTGCACCATCCCCCTTATTCTGCGATCAATTCTCATTCTCTTCACAAAAATCATCCTACACAGAATTCAAATTTCAATATTTTGGACTTTGAAAGAGAACCTGACTTCCATTCTGAATGCACTGGTTAATGTTTCACACCACACTCCAAAGCTGAACGAAAATTTACATATTGAAAATATTTTTATTACTGAAGTAGAGTTTTTATCCCTTAGTGGTACTTTTTATTTTAAATATTGACATATTATTTTTTTTCTATTTATTTATTTATATATAACTTTTATGTAATTTTTTTAAATTATTATTTATTTAAAATTTTGTTAAATTTTTCAGTATAATCTATGCCTTGATAATGGGTAGATGTTTGCTTCACCCGAAACTAGTCGGTTTAAATAAATTTAAAATGTTTAGTAGATTTTTGTTTTGGTTATTTTAGCGTATTATATTATACATATATATATTTAATATATATATATATATATATTATATAATATATTAATATATAATATATATATATGATATATATATATATATATGTGTGTGTGTTTGTGTGTGTGTGTGTGATTACATCATAGGGAATAACATCTTATATTCTATGCCGGTCACAAGCAAGTATAAAGGAGGATGGTTTTGGATAACAGGTCTAGCATGCAGATAAAAATAAGAAAACCCGATCTTGCTTACAATACTCTTGAAATAACCTCGGACGCATGGATGTACCTACTCACAAGATGGGAGCTCTTCCTGTGAATGGGTGAAGATATAAGAGAAAGGAAGCTATTAACTCCAATGGTACTGTCCACATGTAAGAACAACTATGCCTCAAATTCTATTTTTTTGAGAACTAAAGGCTAATTTCACGAGTACTGTAAAGAATACTCAAAGGAGAGGACATGCGTCTGAAGAGTTCCAGTGAATAATGTTTCAGTGTATTAACATATAAAAATGATGCAAGTTCTCAGCGAATAGTAAGACTGCAAGATACAAAATGGGAGTGAATGAACTTATGAGTCAGAGAGATCTAGACTCTACTTTCTTAAACGAAGATAAACTGTTATTTTAACATAATATACTTATACCCTGTTCCAAATAACTATGTGTTGTGTTATCCGCATTTTTGGAACATACAGTTTATATGCCATATTATGGGCACTTCGACTGAACCCTTTGGATGAAATTACCAAAGGGTATTTCTTCTTCAAGTAAGGTTTCGTTGTTTCGCCTTAGCAACAACTTCATACAAATTAAATACACTTTAATAGTTGAAATTCTGACATTCTTTTTTTACGACCAAACAAAAGACTTTTGGTGCTTCTTCCCTTTTTTCTTTATGCTTATTAAAAAAAAAAAAAAAAAAAAAAAAAAAAAAAAAAAAAAAAAAAAAAAAAAAAAAAAATTTAGTATTTGACATCAGTTTGCTTTTGAGCCATATTTTCCCTATGATCAGTAATCTTATCATTCAATTCACATCTCATCTCATGATAAATAAAATATTAAGCCTAATGCTTTTGATAACTTTTGAAGAACTACTAAACAATTGCTAATCATTTACTTGTCATTTCATGCTCGTCCGAATTTTTTTAATGATTTTTCGTGCTTTTGATGTTTATCATTTTAATCAAGATGTCCTTAACTTCTGAAAATGAGAAGATCTTTCCTATCATTGGCAGTTATTGCTCGCCATTTGAAATATCTGAAATTATCACTTTCTCTCCTGGAAAAAAATTAAAACGAAAAAGTTCAAGAATTGACTCTCAAAAATAGTTGAACGACTTTCAATTGAGAAAAGATCTGCAGTGTTGGAACCTCCAAAATACCCAATATGACGGAATACTTTTACTGAACACGTAGTAAATTTTGCCCGAATTATAACTTCAATTTTACAGTTCTAGCTTGATAATTCTTACACTATTTTAAAGTCAAAATAGGGATATAATTTCTTATTTAGTGAAAAAATGTCTAAGTTGGCCCAATATATTAAAAAAATCAAATTATTTATTCTTAAGTTTTTTGCTTTCCTTTAAACGTCTGTCAGCATTCACCTACTCTTTGCTCCCTTCTTTGACACTAGCTATCATGGATTTATTTTTTATAGCTTTAATGGTTATGCTTCTGAAACTGCATTCATTACCTTTATTGTCTTCAACTGATCATTCACCAAGACGTAATCTGAAATCTGCTCAGTTCTTTCGTATTTTACGCCTCACTATCGACGGAAATGTAAAAAAAATATGGCAGCAATAGAGAGCCCTTTAAAAATCCCAATGGTGCCCTCCGCTCTTCGTCTCTCTTGTTAATAGTTTTACAAGCATATTTAGCAAAAGTGCCCTTTAATCCATACTCTCAACACATCCTTCTGATAATTTTTAACGAGTAGAAAAAAATTGTGCACCATTCATGTGCATCTTTATGTCTGACGGACTGTTAAATGTTCGAATGAAAATTGCATAAATATAGAACATTATCCATAGCTTACAAAAAGCTTTTTTTCTTCTAAAATTCTGGGGAAACTAATAAGTAACAGACAAATTATCATGAAAATGATAAAATAGGTCCTGCAAATCAAAAATATCAAATTTTATATATATATATATATATATATATAGGATATATAGCAGATATATATATATATATAAAGATATATCCTACAAAAAAAAAAAATAAAATTATATATATATATATATATATATATATATATATATATATATATATATATATATATATATATATATATATATATATATATATATATATATATATATGTGTATATATATTTATATATATATATATATATATATATATATATATATATATATATATATATATATATATATATATATATATATATATAGTATATATATATATATATATATATATATATATATATATATATATATATATATATATATATATATATATATATATATATATGTATATATATCATCTTCCTCCTTTCCCTAGACTGGGGTGAAGTGCTCAGTATACATCGGGAACAGAAAAGTAATAGAAGAACATACCCTTAAGTGAGAGTTCGTCACAGACGAAAACAAATCCAGCGTAGGTCTTCACAAGACCACGACGGACCCTGACTGTGGTATCTTGTCATCCCCTGAGCAAGACCCACAACCATAACCCCTATCAAAACCATTTCATTCACTCCTATTATGCACCTTTCTTCTCACTTGCCAAATCATCACATTCGTTTCCTTCAGACATCTTTATGACTCAATGCACTTTTCCTTCAGTCTCCCAGCCAGTCGATTCCGAGCACACTCACCACTAATATATTCGTTTAACCAACAGATTATCAACTATCCTTTCCAAACATAACTTACTGTTATCTCGTTCATTCTCTCATTTATGCCTTTCTTCACACAACACAACCCCAAACACGTCCATTCCTCATTTTATCAATTCTTCTCACATCTCATATATATATATATATATATATATATATATATATATATATATATATATAGATATATATATATATATATTTTTTTCATATATATACATATATATATATATATATATATATATATATATATATATATATATATATATATATATATATATATATATATATATATATATATATATAGTATAGGTGAAAAAAATCATGTTATTTTATTCGAGAAATTAACCTAATCTTAGGCAAAAGTTAGTAATAACAAAACAATTGCTTTATAGGTTATTCGGCTTAACCGAAAGAGTAACATCAATTTCCGTAGATTTATTTCCATTAAATTTTAATAGTTTTCGGTGAAGCTCATTTTAATCAATAGATTCATTTCTTTCCCTTATATATATATATATATATATATATATATATATATATAAAGATATACGGTATATTGAGAATTATAAATATATATATATATATATATATATATATATATATATATATATATATATATATATATATATTAGTGATGGACATGACATCCGCATACGCATCCGCATTTGCGGAACATCCGCACCTAAACTTACACCTGCACCCGCACATCCGCACCCGCATCCTCAACAATCGGCACATCCGCATCCGCATCCTCTTTTGAAAAATGAGGATGTTGAGGATGTTTTCTACATTTGATTTTGATTAAATGCATATAAAATAAATATTATTTGTCATCTTTATCATGGGAGTTTATGGGAATAATTGTAATTTTGAATTTCGATTTCTGTATATATATATATTATATATATATATAGTGGTAGTATATATATATATATATATATATATATATATATATATATATATATATATATATATATATATATATATATATATATATATATATATATATATATATATATATATATAATCATTCTCACATGTCCATCAATATATATATATATATATATATATATATATATATATATATATATATATATATATATATATATATATATATATATATATATATATATATATATATATATTAAGTAATGAGGGAAAAAAATTCGTTATCCTATCACTAACTTTCATTCAGCTAGAAATCGTTGCAAGGATACTCTTCGACGAGCAAAGGGCTTTCATCAAACGAAAGTGCTCTAACCTCCTATAAGCTCCTCCTACTGACAAATCTTTCTTGCCTCTTGCCAAAAACACACCCTAACAACTCTATAAATCTGCCTTCCTCTTATCCGATCTGATGCCCTGCTGCCCAACCGAAGCCAATCTCTTCTGGACTCCTATTTTCCTTTGATCTCAACCCTTCTTATCCTTCCTTCTCTCAGGTGTCCGTATGCTTGCCTGACACAGCATTTGATGGGGTGCATGGGTTCTCGAACGGCGAAGGTTAGATGGTAGGCCCGGATGCAATCCTCCCGCCTGAGATAGTGCTTCAAAGCTGGCCTCTCTTCCTCGTTCAACTATATACCTTCTATGTCTCAATACTAACATTTTTCTCATGTTGGAAGCACGCACATCCAATCCTATTCCTGGGAAAAAAAAGAAACCGCTCTGACCCTTTCTAACTACGCCCTATAGCTCTCACTTGTATTCTCTCTAAAATCTTTGAAACCCTTCTCAACTCTCATTTCTTAGATCATCTAAATCTCTTCATTCATGCCTGATCGCTAAAGTACGGCTATGCCGAGGCTCACTGAAGATACACTTTCCGTCTACTGATTTTATGGTCGCTCTTAGGAACTGCGGGGAGACTTGCGTGGTGGCTTGACATATTCAAAGCATTTGACCGGGTATGGCACGCGTCACTGCTCTCCAAGCTCCCCTCCTTGCATCCACTCTCTTGTTTACTGTCTAGTTTTCTTCAAATCGCTCAATATCGGCTGTTGATGCGGGGCGATTTCTTCTTTTTCTGTCAATAATGGTGTTCCTCAGGGTTCTTCTCCTTCTTTATTCCTACTTTTCATTAATGATCTTCTAACCTGCACATCTAACTCTATCCTATCCACTCGTATGTCGATGACTCGACCCTTCATTTTTCAACTCATTTCTAGTTCTGCTCTTTTTTACTTTCTGCAGAATTGCCTTCTCGCCTCAATCTTCCTGATTCTATTCTTGCTGACTGATAGAATTTCCGGCTGGGGGTGGAAGAAATTTTTGTGAAATTCAATTTTTAAACTATCTCTGCAAATCTTCCTCTCTAAGACACCTTCTGCTTCCTATTCACGGTCTTCTGTCTCTCCTGTTGGACAATATAGATATCCTTGGCCTAACATAAACAAAAAAAATGTCTTGGAAATCTCACACATCACAACGGCTAAGAAGGCCTCAAAACTAGAGTTCTGCTACACTGCCAGACGCCATCTTCTCAGTTATCAGCTACATAAGAGCCTCATCCGTTCTTGTGTGTGATGGAGTATCACTGCTTCATCTAGATCTCTCTGGAGCCCGGTTTCTGAGGTTTGAGTCAGGCCAAAAGGTTTATAAACTGTTCTGTACTTTCCAGTTCACTTGACCCTCTATCTCATGAAGGTTGGTGCTTTATCTCTTTCTATAGGTACCAGCGGCAGTGTTCGATGGAACTTCTCGCGTGCTCACCACCTTTTTTTATTGTCGCCCTCGTAGCACTAGGGGTGCTGTGTCTCGCACGAGTTTTGTGTTGACATTGGTAACTCCTGGCTAGCTCGCTGCGGTGGTTCTTTCTTTCCTGCCACCTCTGTTCTGTGGAATTCTCTTCCATTTTCTGTTTCTGCTGAATTAATCTCCCCCACTTCAGTTCATGCCAGCTCAATCTGCGCAATTTCTACGTTAGATGTTGACTTCTGAGGGGTGCAATTCTCTTGAATAGGGGCTCTGCCCGAGTGGTGTAGACACATATAGAGATATATAGTATATATATATATATATATATATAAGAAAAGAGTATATATTGACATCCATATATATATATATATATAATTTTTAATTCAACTTAAAGAGTAAACATCCGCATCATCCATCCGGGGTACATCCCTTCATCCCCTTCTATCTACTTTAGATCCATCCAAACTAAAATCCATCCCTATCTTTGGCGATCCGCATCCGTAATCCTGCATACGTAACAGCTGTAAATTCTTCTTCTTGGATATCCTGTCCCATCACTAAATTTATATATATATATATATATATATATATATATATATATATATATATATATATATATATATATATATATATATATATATATATAAGAGTATAAAAAGAGAATATATATATATATATATATATATATA
>JABUQX010012706.1:0-17500 GCA_015478945.1 Trachelipus rathkii | reverse complement strand
TCAACTGAATCCCTTGCATTGCATAGGTCAACTTAATCCCTTACACCGCATAGGTCAACTGAATTCCTAACACTGTATAGTATAGGTCAGCTGAATCCCTTACAGTTCATAAATCAAGCTTGAATTCCTAACAACCGCCATATCATAGATTAACTGAATTCCTAACACTGCATATTATAAGTCAACTGAATCCCATACACTGCATATGCTATCTAAATCCCTTACATTGCCTAACTCAACTGAATTCCTAACACTGTATAGCATAAGTCAACTTATATATATATATATATATATATATATATATATATATATATATATATATATATATATATATATATATATATATATATATATATATATATATATATATATATATATATATATAACTGAAAAATCATTTGTTATTGGAGAAATTAACCTAATCTAAGGCAAAAGTAAGGTCAACTGAATCAATTACACGCATAAGTCAACTGAATTCCTAACACTGCGAAGCATATTTCAACTGAATCATTTACAGTAAAATTCAACTGAATTTCTTATACTTTTTTGCATACAAAGAGTTTGATTATTCAAATATCCATCACTCACTGCACTTAACACAGATTTAACAATTTTGTCATTTACAGTTTTACAATTCTTTTTCCTTCTGATTCCTTCAACTGAGACACACCTTAAATCGTTCATTTTTAATTACAAATATTCAAGAGACTAAATTTCGTTAAAAATGGATAAACTGAAGCCCCAAGATATAATTAACAGAGGGTTATTATTATTATTATTATTATTATTATTATTATTATTATTATTATTATTATTATTATTATTATTATTATTATTATAAGAAGTATAGGAAAATAAGAAAAATAATGTTGGAGTCATTCTTTTGTTTAATCCGCTTCATACAATGCGACGTAGAAAAGACAATCGAGGTCACCAGCGGAAATTACGATGAGTCAAATGGAAACTTTTTCCAAAATTTTGTATTTAACATTTTTCAGATATAATAATAATAATAATAATAATAATAATAATAATAATAATAATAATAATAATAATAATAATAATAATAATAATAATAATAATAATAATAATAATAATAATAATAGGAAGAATGATGATGATGATGATGAAGATGATGATGATGATGATGATGAAGCTATCAATTTTAATGTTTATCATGACGCCATGATAATAATATAATAATGATAATAATAATAATAATAATAATATTTAATAAATTATGATATTAATAATATTAAAATAATTATAATCATAATAATAATAATAATAATAAATAATATAATAATTAATATATAATAATTAAAAATAATAATTTAATAGAGAAGAAGAAGATAAGAAGAAAAGAAGAAGAAGAAGAAGAAGAAGAAAGAAGAAGAAGAAAAGAAGAAGAAGAAGAAGAAGAAGAAGAAGAAGAAGAAGAAGAAGAAGAAGAAGAAGAAGAAGAAGAAGAAGAAGAAGAAGAAGAAGAAGAAGAAGAAGAAGAAGAAGAAGGAAGAAGAAGATGAAGAAAGAGAAGAAGAAGAAGAAAAGAAGCAAGACAGGAAGCGAAGAAGAAGAAGAATAATAATACATAATAATATATAATTAAAGATAAATAAATAATATAGTAAAATAATTATATAATATAATAATAATATAATAATAATAATAAATAAATAATAAATAATATAGTATAATTAATAATAATAATAATAATAATAATAATAATAAAATGATAATATGATATATAAATAATAATAATAATAATAATAATAATAATGCGAATTTTGATGGAAAATAGGTGGAATGGGTAAGACCTCCCAGAGATGTTGGGAATTCTTAAGAAGCGAACTTGTGAAAGTAGATACTCAAAGAAAGAAGAAAAAAAACCACATAAAATGTAGAATAAATTGTATTCTAGTATACAAAGGTCAAAAACTAACCGATAAAAATTTAAAATTTCTCTGTCCATCGACATCTCTTATTTTATGATTGTCCCATTTATATTTGGCTGATCGAAGAATTAATTTTTCTAGGTGTAGTTAAAAGAAAATCGTAGAAATTTAAATAATATACAGTCTATCCATATAAAAAGGGAAAAACAAATCAAACTTGATACGAGGAACATAAGTATGCAATAGACCACATTCATTCCCATATGTGAAAATAGATCTAAAAAACACGAGATTTTATCGGCCAATAAGAAAAAAAAAAGAAATTAAGAAAAAAAATTCTTTACCTAAAAACATATAAAAAAAACAAACAGAAGCATAGCACTTTCCATTGTAACCTAATTTATCGGTCTAACGCGAGATTAGAGTTTATACGTTGGGGTCGTCAAAAAAATATATTTGATAATTTACAGTGGGGCAAATTACGAATGACAAAAATTATCTGGGAAAGTATAATTAATCTTTACCCATATATTTAAGCGGCAAAGTTTCATTGATGATTAGTAGTTTTATTGAAATACTTATTATAACCAATTAATTAATATAATAAATAAATAAATGGCACATATAAAAAAAATAGGAAAAAAAAAACAGAAAAGAAAAGTATAGAAAAGAATAGTAACAATACTAGTAAAAAACAAGAAGTGCGATTAGTAGTGGGATAAGTAAAACAATGATTTAAGAAGTATGTCATAAAAAAGTGTTGTGATGGGGGAGTGTGGAAATAATGTATGTGTGGTTTATAGAGTGGGTGGGTTGACAATGCAAAATATATCGGGGATGAGTAAAGACCATTATATATATAATATATAATTATATACTGTGTGAGCTAAGTTATATATATTCTATATATAATCTAATATCATGTATTTATATAGTACTTAATATATTATATATTATTTAATAGCTAAAGAATAACCAAAAACAACTATCTAGACATGTTTTATCTTATTATTATCAATTATTACCGACTAGTTTTCGGATAGTGCACAGCAAGTAAAGCATTAAACTTAAAACACAATTAAACATAGGTGACATAAGATAGTAATACTGAAAAAAAAATTTAACAAAAATTTTAAAATAAATATTACTTTTTAAAAATAATACATAAGAGTTGTTCGGAAAATACATTCAGACCCGTTCCTTCCGCGGTATACGATTCCAAACTATAATTTCCATTATAAATAAACTAAATGAAAAAAAGGAAAATAATATAATAAAATGTCAATACATTTAAAATAAATACAGTACCCACTAAGCGGAAAACAAGCATCACGTACATATACTGGATCTCAGATAGACTGTAAATATAATTTTACCCGGATATATTCAATTATCCCGCTTAATTACGTAATATATCGATATACTCAGCTTTGGATTAAGATATAAGAATATAATATATAATAAATATTATTATAAAGATAGAATAAAAATTATTTTGTGATTATGACTAAAAATATAAAATATAAATAAAATAATAATGCAGATTCTAAAGAATGGAGGCTCAGTAGTTCTCTTTCCAAAGATCCATATAAAAATATTGTAAATATTTTGAATACGTGTAGGAGATGATTTTTGTGATAAAAGAGAATGAGAATTGAATCGCAGGATACATAAGGGGGCATCGTTGCACATAAATAGTTGTTATCACAAAGTTCTATAGGATATCAGGCTACCTCATTATGTTCAGCCAATGCGTAAAATAGATTAAATAGACTTAATCGAGTAGTCTATTTTCCCTATGTAAGTATGGCATCCACAATCACTCGCACCTTTGTAGTTATTTGGTTTATCACTTGATAATGAGCATTAAAAGGTAAATAGAGAAGTTTATCTTTACACTTGAAGAATTTCCCAATTATCATTATTATTTCATTTTTATTTGAAAAAGCTAATACCTGATGGTATATATATGAAAACTGGTGAGGGTAGGCATTTCTTTTATTTCTCATAAAGATTAATAATTTTTAATATTTATCACTTATGGTAATTTACTTGACATTCAAATTACTCAACTAAATATCATTTTATCATTCCATAAATATATATAACTGGTATAATAATTTAATTATTCATTTATTACAGGATAATTTCTTTAAGGTTATCTGTTATAATATAAACGAAATTGAATTTTAAGTAATATTAATGATATATTTTAAGAAAAATTTCAGCCAAATAAATGACACCTATTATATATTATACTACTAATTATAAATATAGTATATAAAATAAATATATAGGAATCTCTAAGTTTCTTTTAAAATAAATTACCTTAACCAGCTGTTCTTAATCTGTGTTTAAATTCATCGTAATAAGAGTATGAGTAATAATAAATTAAATATTTATAATTGATAGAAGAATGAAGGAAAAGTAATGAATGTTTAAGTAATGTTACATTTAAAAGTCGTTTAATAAAGAATAACATAAAATTTTATAATTTTATAATGAAATACAATACTCTGTGAAAATGTTTGGTAAATTTCCTATAAACGCTTGCTGAAATCTATTGTAGTCTTGTTCTATTATTTACTATACATCAAGAGTGCCAAGGAGTACTCTTTCTTCTCAAATACCACTGTGAATAATTAATTTTTCTTATGGTGTTTATGAATTGATATATTTTTTCATTGTAAAAAAATAAAAAAAAATTAATCAATTTTTTTTTTTTTGGATTTAAAAAGTAAAATGGAGTCATCTACATATCTTCTTATAGAAAATCGGTTAAAATTCCTCCGGGCATTCATTAAGCCAAATAATATTATTAATATATTTATAATAATATAATACTAATATATAATATTATATGTATTATTAATTATATATTTATGTATATACTCTCTATATATATATATATATGATATGTATTATATATAATACCTATACATATACTCAGGGGTAGGACTTGCTAGCACAGTGCGTCGGCTTTTGAAATCGTGTTTTTAGTGAGCAGCACCCTATATTAAGTTGCAGGTTGGTAATATTTATAAGATAAAGATAATCGCATATTTGATAATGATGTTTTTATTCACATAAGTTCTAAAAGTATGAAATAAGTTATAAAAGTAATAAGAGAGTTCCTTCTCGTGACGATCTCCCTTCTGCAGGCGAAAGCCGTATGCCCTTCCGTGAAAATTTCACCGCTCTTGCCGAGCATACGTTTTAAGTTTTGAAGAGGATTTTCTGGGAAAAGAGGGGAAGGTTTATTTTACCATTGATTCTTCTGTTAATTTATTTTGACTCTGATCTGACTGACGTGAAAGAGCTATCTCAAACGAAGAGTTTATATAATGTTTTCATTTCTGACTTTATTGCCAAAATTTTCTCGGCGCAAATCTTAGCAATAAATTAGTCACGAACATAAATTAAATGTAATGTACATAAGTTAATGGAGTGGCTACGATTACTTCACATGCGCTAAACACGGGTGAGAAAGTAAAAAATTGTTTCATAATAATGTTCTCCCGAGATATTACAAGAATATAATAACTAAATAATACCTGTAGTTATACTGTTCATATGCAAACATATTCTAATTATCGTCCGAAGACATAAGTAGACTTATAAACATTTATGAAGGCAAAAAATAATTAATATATAACAAAGAAATGTAAATCATTCAATATACGTCCGTCCAAGCATAAACTGAGTCTACATAACTTGAAGATCTTAAACATATATTACAAAATCATTTGAAAACAAAATACATTAAAAATAACAAACATATAATAGAAGTTATTATATACAGAAAAATATACAGGGGCCATTTAAACACAAGCATATGTTGGATTATATCCGTTAGATATAAAACAAACATACAAACAATTTAAATCGCATAAGAAAGGTACAAAAATGGTTAATACAAATAATATTGATATGAAACAAATTGAAATTATACAAGTTTAAAATAGGGCCACATATGAAGGTTCGAACCGGTTAAATCCAAGGAAAGCGGTCACAGCTTATAACGACGTTATATACACGTATCCATGATTTGGACCAATGCGCACGTAGTTTTTCACAAGTTGTATTATAACGAGAGAAACATTGTCCGATTGACATATTCTGTCAGAGACGAAGTTGCTTTGAGTTTAGTGTCCTTTA
Source organism: Trachelipus rathkii (assembly GCA_015478945.1). NCBI lineage: Eukaryota > Metazoa > Arthropoda > Malacostraca > Isopoda > Trachelipodidae > Trachelipus > Trachelipus rathkii. The sequence goes on along the minus strand of JABUQX010012706.1, from coordinate 11,447 downwards.
TTTTAACAAAAATTTCCGTTGGCATACATAAAAGGGAGAGGTCAACAGCAACACATTAGAATATCGAAAAAAAGGAATCAGAGTTCGCTATTAAGTTGAAGTAATAATCCAAAAAATAATTCTTCTCTCGCCCATAATATATCCAAACTTAAAAATGCATGAAAGAAAATCCATACCGTAAAGGAAGTTACATATTTAGATGTGAAGTTGCTTTACTTGAAATTTAAGTCCTTTATTTGAAAAAATTTCTTCCTACATAAAAGGGAGAGGTCACAGAAAAAATAATGATTCTTGCAAAATTTCAAAGGTTCGTAGTGGAATCCAAAACATGAATTTCTGCCCATAAATCAAACGTTAAACAATGAATGAAAGGAAAGAAAATCCTTACCGTAAAGGAAGTTTACATATGTATAGGCGAAGTTGCTTGAAAAAATTTCTTCATTTATTTGAAAAAATTTTCTTCATACATAAAAGGGAACGGGCACAGAACCATTGAGAATTCTCTCGAAAAGGAATCAGAGTTATGTACGTTAGTGCGAATGGTCAGTATGCGTCCAAACAATGCAGTTTCTGTCCCACTAATCCCCTGACAACATGAATGAGATGAAAGAACAATCCATGCCTGAAAAGGACAGTTTGTGTTATGTCATGCGATGAATCCTTCGTAACTGTGACTAGTTGGCTGACAAAGCTTGAAGACCATAATGCTCCCATAAATTATTAAAATAAATGATAAAATTGTGTGTGAACTGTTCGTTTGCTTGAGTCATTTCTCCGAGTGTTCTGATTGTGATTTTTGGTATTTATTGATAGTTTCTTTTCTTTTTTCTTCATTTCTGTTTGATTTTCACGGAAGGGCATGACTTTGAGCCCTAACGCTGGTGGGTGTTCTTCTCGGGTTCACCAATCCCTGATATAGGTGTACGGCTTGCTAAATATCGGTGGTTTATTCTTAAAAGCAGCAAAGGCGCACCACTTAATATAATGAGGTTGGTAAATTAGAAATCCATATTTAAAATGAATGTTTTATTTGAAGAAAGTCATAATATAATATAAATAAGCTATAAAGAGTAATATAAAAAAAGTTCCGTTCTGTGAAGATACTTTCTCGCAGGCGAGCGTAGCCCTTCCGTGAAAAATATTTGTCTGCACTTGCCGATAACTTTTACTAATTGGAATTGGGGATAATATGTGAATTTCAAAAAAAAATAGCTCTTGTTTTAATTAATTTTGAATTATATATGATGAATAAATGTGAGTAATCGATACGGAAGAGTTATATACTGATTGTTCATTTCGACTATTATGCCAAAATTTTTGCGTCGGCGCAAATCTTAGCATAAGCTACGAACATAAATTTTAAATTATTTTAACACAAAGTTCATGGAGTGCGGTCATAACTGTCTTTACGTATATATATATTTCAATTATAAAATATATTTCCTTCCTTATCTTATAATTATATATAAATATATACTATATATATAATATAATATGTCATATATATGATTAAGTAAATTATATATGATATACTATATATATAATATATATATATATTATATTAATATTTATAATGATATATATTATATATATAAATATATATATATTAATATATATTAATGAAAATATATTATATTATATTAAATGGGGAAACTCGTATAATAGGTTGCATCTTTGATTTTTTTTGTTGTTGGAGTATGGAGCGTGTGCAATGAATCAAATTAAAAGGCAGGTGTCATTTGTCAAACTATTATCCGATCACTTTATTTTGTATTATTTTGAAAAAGTTACACGTCATCGTAGCAATGCAGGATGCCATCATATATGCAAAGATGTAAATTATGGCCCAGTTTTATTGCGAAACCTTATGTAATGAGACGTTTGAGGTTTATTTTCAATTTTTTCTATAGTATATTTAAGTTCCTTACAATGGAGTTAATAGGAAGAAATGATTCTATTTAGTTTAGCAATTTGAGATAAACATAAAAAATGGATGTTTGAATTGACTTCTTTCACAAAGTTACAAAGTTGTTTAGGAAATATTTTTACCAACAAAGCAAGATAAAAAGTAATAGTAATGAAGAAAAAATTCAATATATTTTTTTATTCCTATGTTAATAGTAATAAAATTCCTTATCTGATTTATAACACAATTGTTTAGAAATGTCATTTCTCAGTGTTATAAATTTTCCACTTAAAGGTATCATCTGTAGTCATAGAAGAGAATAAGTTAAACTCTAGTTTTGATTCGGAATCCAAGACGACGTAAGCATTAAATTTCTAAACATAAAACAATAGCAGATAGAACAAATGATAAAATGAATGTTAATATAAAATTATCGTAAAATCTGAAGGAAGAGAGCTAAAGCTGGTTACTGCTAGTAAAACATAACTAACTAATCATCGTTTGGCCCTATGATTGCCAACAAATAAAACAAACAGTGCTTTAATGAAGGAACGTGGCATGGAAAGGAGAGGTGAACTAGCTGGAAGATATGTAGACATCTGTAACAGTAATATAATATCATATAGTCAGCCAATGTCTATTGACGCCGTCATCTGCTCTACAAGCTCACCCTCCTTTGGGTTTCCTTCCTTCTCTTTTGCTTACTAGGTTTCTAGTCTTTTCTTTTCCAAGTCGCTCCATATCGGCTCGTGTTGACGACGAGAGGTGAACTTCTTCTTCTTTTCGTCAATAGTGGTGTCGCTTCGGTTTCGCTGTTTGTAGCTATTATTGTATCCTTAGCTTTTCAAGTTTATATTTTCCACCTGGCATACTCAAACTCTATCCACTCGTAATGACTCGACCAATTCTACATTCTTCCAACTCATTTCAATCTGTTCCCTCTTTTTACTTCTAGAATGCCTCTCCGTCTTAAATCTTCCATTTCTATCTCACTAATCGGAAGAATTTCCGGTGGGTAGTCTTCAAGCCTTATGATGTAGAAATTCAATTCGTTTACATACTGAACCTTTCTTTTTAAAATTTACCTCTCAAAACAACCTTATCTAACTTTACCGTATCTCTTATATCGACGATATCTCGCCTGTACTCTCTGTAGTTGAACAAATAAAAATCAGTCTTGCTTTTACTGAAACAGCAAAAAAATGTACTATCGGAAGACTCACATCACAACGGATGTTGCTAGACGGGAATACGGTTCCTACAAACAGAAAATGGGATAGAGTTCTGTAGACTGCTGTGATTTTGTAATCCTACTCCCTTCAGTTATACTCCATGCTTGAACAAGGTCCTTCATCCAGCCGTGCTAGGAGTAGATGCCCTACCATGCTTTCTATATACTACTGGGGATCTGGGTTTCACAAGGCTCTTTGGACAAGGGTTTCGAGTTCAAAAATGTTAAAAGGCTGTATAATCATTTCCTGTACTATTTCCAGTGAGTGCACTTGAATCACTATCTTTGCGGTGAGTGTTGAGGTACCTTATCTCTTTTATATAGGTACCTCGAGCTCGGGCATCGTCTAGTCGATGAGGGAACTGACCACTCGCCGTGACCACCACACTATTACGACTCACTCGTTAGCACAAGGGGTGGGTGGTGTGGCGACAGAGTTTTCTTAGATATTGGGTTAACTCTGGCTGCTGAGTTCACTGGTACAGGTGCATTCCTTTCTTCTTTCCTGCCCACCTTCTGTTCGGTGAATTTCTCTTGCCATCTTTTGTTGCCCTGCAATTTAATCTCCGTCTCACTTTAAGCCTGTGTTTGTAGACTTCATCTGCATAATCGTGCTGCTAACGAATGAATTTTGTTGAGCACAACGCCCCTCCTGCAATACTTGTTTCTGCCCGTTGGTCGGTTGGTGACAACTGAATATATATATACTTACTACTATATATTAATTAATATTATATATGTATATATCTATTAATAATATATATATATATATATATATAGATATTATATATTAAGATAATATATATATAATATATTAATAATTATATATATTATAATATATAATATTATATATAATTATATATATATAATTACTATATATATAATATAATTATATATAATATATTATATATATATGATAATATTATATATAATATATATATATATATAATATATAATATATATATATAATATATATATATTAGTATTGTGTTAGGAGTCCCCTATTATATATTATAATATATATATATATATATATATATAATAATAATTATATAATAATATAATAAAGATAATAACATTATAATCGCGGAAGGTTCATGTTCAGGGTAACACTTTAGCACAGATTCAATTACGGAAAAGATAAAAGATTAATCTAAAAATCAATATATTATGTATCAGATAATTTGGTAGAGTTTTACTGCATAATCTACTATTTAGAAGCCCAGCTAAAGCCTGATTTTTTTTTATTTCCTATTTATATTTGTCATTTTTCTAACGTAGACATACAAAAAAGGAAGAGATAACGATCGTTGAACGTTGTTCCACTCATCTTTAGTGAAAGGATCTTGTTAATACGATATTTCTCCACTTTATAAAATATGGTCCTTCTTTTGATTGTATCACCAATTTCAAGAATCTTTAAAATTTTCGGCGAATTTTATAAACTTTGTATCATAAAATTAGTTGAAGTCCGGGGAGGCTCCAATTAAAACCGCGTGCCGGACGGCTTACTTAAGTACACACTATAGACTAATAAAAATATATAGTCTAAATATTACTACTATATATATAAATATAAATAATATTATACTATTATATATTATAGTAAAATATATAAAATTATATATTCATATAGCTATATCATATATATTATATTATATATATATATATATAATGATATATTTATATATAAATTACTAATATGATATATTAATATATATATATAAAAGATTTATTATATACTTATAGTATAGATGGTATATGTATGTATATATAGTATATATATATAAGTATATATATATTATATATAATTAATAATAATTATAAATTAATTATATATATTATTATTAATATATATATAACATATATATATATATAATAATATATAATAATATTATGATACTTATTATATAATTATATATATTATAATATTATACATCTTAATACTATATAATACTATATATATATAACTGTAATATATATATATAATATATAGTATATATATATATATATTAATATATATAATTATTATAATATATAACATCTTTTATAAATGCTGTTGGTCCGAATCTTTAAACTCCGGTCTCGGAGAGCTAGAAGAAAAAATACCTGAACTCCGACTCCAGGAACGCACCTCTGGGGACGCTTCAGCACTCAGGCAGATTAACAGCCTAATTTTGGGGGTGTTATGGTCTTATCTTAAAGAAACTCATCACTCAATATTTAGATTTGGTTGGCAAGACCAAGGACAATAAAATTTGTCTTTCAGTTCCGACATATCATTTCTGTCGACAAATTTAAATGGAGCACAACTCTAAACATACTTTGTCAGAAATATTGTAAAAAAAATTAACAATTTGTAATAGTTTTTATAACAATTAATTCAATTTAGAAAGATAATTAGTTAATATTTAAAAAATATTTATTATTAAGACGTCCTTTTGATAAAGTTGGAGTAAGACTGTTTTTTTTCTTTTATTTACAATCCTAATCATATTATTTTAACAGTTTTTAAAAAAAAACATCGCAAAATATTAAACTCATTTAATGTACCATCATAATATTACTAACAGGAACAATGCTACTACTATATATATTAATATATATATATATAGTATATATATACATATATAATATATACTAAATAATCTTATAATAATAGATTATACTTATATATAATTATTATATATACTATATATAATATATTATATATCAATATATATAAAGTATGCCCTTATTGATGAAAACGCCTCACACTATCGATTTTTTCAATATAATATTTTTCTGTATTTATTTGTATTTGTATTGCCTCTTGGATGTAAAATAAATTTGTTAAAAATGAAAAGGCTGAGGTACTTTGTAAGAATACTAACTAAAACAAAAATTCTTATCTATGGGTCATGAGGAGTTAAATGACCTGTAAAAGACATGAGAGAGTGCGCGGGTAGAGGAGAACGAGACGATGGAGAGATTGACGAGAGAGAGGAGGCGATCGGGATTGTGAGAGAGAAAAGGACTGTGAGAGACGAGAGAGAGTTTTTTTGGAGTTTTTCAAATGTTCTCCGTTATGCTTTAAGATATTCTGCACTTATCAATCCGATTACAGAGGCATTTTAATCTTCTTTTCTTTTATTTAAACTTTGATATATAGGCTGTTCAATCTTTGTGTTTGTGAAGCAACTATTAATAACCACCACTAAAGGATGGAGGGTGCTTGGGCAGCCAGCCTCCGGTTTAAAAATGATATATTAGCCCATAGGCATTTGTATTTCTTGCGCGTTTCCGAAATTGATGTTCATCTAACTTATTTATGCTAATTAAGAAACAATTTGTTTATGACCATATTATTAAATATCAATTCTTGCATAAGATAAACAGATTTACTTATTTTTACTTCAATTTGTGCACCTCTTGTGTTTACGGGATTGTCTGTTATAATATTATAGTAATAATTATATTTATTTATACTAATAATATCTATATATAAATATTATATATATATAATATATATATTAATATGAATATTTATAGTATAATTACTGTATAGTAATTATTTTATATATATGAATATATATTAATATACTTAAAGCATGCATATAAATTATTATTTGATATATAATTATTATATATATATATATTATTATATATATATTATGATATAGTAGTAGAATATAATAGTATTATAGTTATATGATATATATATCTTATATAGTACTTATATCTATATCTACCTCATATACTCTATGAACCAAATAAACTTATCAATACTTAGTCATACTATATATAATATAAATATAAATAATAATATATATATATATATACGTATATTATATATTAATATAGATATATATGATAATATAAAGTAGTATATAAATATATTAAATATAATAAATATAATATTATATAATAAATTATTAATTTTTTTAGTCTACTATATTAGTTTAAAATTATCTTAATGTAAGAGGCATGTCCAAATATTCTGCTCGTTGCCGTAGCCATTTCCCTCCCCCCCTAAAGTGGTCACTAATAAAAACTTCAGGAAGATTTTCAGCCGATTTTACATATAATAAACACCAAAATTGTAGCTTTTTTTGCTAGCCCTTCTTAAAACACGTTACTGTTGTCAGTGTTTTTAACTTGAAAACAAGATTATGTGAATACTTTGGAACTGTTTCAATTATTTCAGAAACAGATGTTATTTTGGACCCAATTTTTTCATATCCACTATATCAGTAATTTTTTTTTTGCGACTGACAATGTTCAAACTATGAAATTAGCATAGATGGGTCCATTACCTACAAATATGTCACTGATGTACACTTTTTCGAATTAATTTTTAGTTTTGTGACCTGCAGCCAGCGTGTCCACAATTCCAGCACCGCGATTTTTTTTAATATTGAAAACTGGTAGGGGGTGAAAATTTTTTACAGTATTTTTTGTCTACCCAATCCGACACAACATTCAATTTTCGAAGGACTTTGTATAGTGGGCAAGCTATGCATTCTTTTTTTTGATAAATAATTTTTTAAACTCAATAGAAAATTTTTTAAAAAATTTTTCCAAAAAACTTTTTTTTTTTGAGAAAATAAAGTTTGTATCTTAAGAACCAATCCAAACCTATGATGCAGTATACAAAAGAAATTATCTAACGTAAAAAAGAGTGCATCTTGCGCCGACTATACAACGCTGAATAATTATGATGTTGGATCGGGCATAGGTCTAGGAAAAAAAAAAATATGTCAAATTTTCACAATCAATATTCAACAAAAAAATGGTTTGGGATAATTGGGCACAACGGTTGTGGGATTTCAGCTCAGCGACCTAGTAGATACCGTCGAAAAATGTAATCAGCTGATCTATTTAGTAATGGACCCATCTATGGCTGATTTCGATTCATGGTTTGAAGTCATTTCGGCCAAAAAAACATCTCTGGATAAGAGGTGAAGTGATGAAAAAGATTAAGGGTCAGAAACATGGGATTGTTTTTGTCGGATATGAAAATGAAAAAGTTCGTTATGAGCTATGAAGTTGAGCTATTGTTTATTAATGCTAGAGTACAAGGGAAAAACAAACGACTAGAGGAAACCAACGTTTATAGGAGGCGGCAACAAAAAAAAAAGAGCTAGACAAATAGATTGTAGGATGGAGAGTATGGAGATGTTTTATATATATAAGAGCTCAAAAAAACATCGGATGGAAAATCCAGCAAATGTTTACTGCTCGCCACGACAATCTTTTAGCGTGGGGAGCTGAAGAACCTGGGAATACAGCCCACGCAAAAGAATGTCGTGAACCATTGACCTTCCTTATTAATGTATAAAAATAAGAATAATCAGATTAAAAAGGCTTGTAAGAATCTTTGCTAAAGTAGATTATGTTAATTAAAATATATTGTAACGTGTCCTACTTTATGGAAAATTAACTAAGACCATACCAGAATGTTCTATCCAGATAGTTATTTTTAACTTAAATATAGTAAATATTTTTGAATTCACGATAAGAAATTTTAAATATTTATAAGGCCCTAACAGGCTTAAACTGAAAATCTGTTATATAAGCAAAACAGAAACAAGAAAGCAGTAATAAATATGTTTACTAAATCATAAACGAATGAAACACAACTGATGTTTTCTAAGTAACAGAGTAGAGAGAGAAGAGGAGAGAGAGGAGGAGGAGAAGAAGAGAGAGGAGAGAGAGAAGGAGAGAGAAGCTTGAAGAGAAGAGGGAGAGGGAAGGAGAAAGAGAGAGGAGAGACAGGTGAGAATGATAGTAAATGGAGAGAGGTGAAGAGATTAGGTGCAATTATTGAATAGGATTAAGAGAGAGAGAGTAGAGAAGTAATTATGGGAAGTATGGATGATGGAGAATGCTATATCAGTTTATAGTTCATTGATAATTTATAGTGTTTATTATATGTTTTATAAATTTCATGTGAGTAATTCCTGAATTTTTTGGCGTTTCGCAGTTCATAAGGTGCCACATCTGGCTCCTAACTTCATCATAAGGTAATAAAAAATATAGTATATATATATATAAAGTAATAGATATATATATAATAGTACGTAATATATATAGAAATATAATAATAAGAGGTATAGAAGATATAGATAGGTAAAAACATGTAAATATGATTATATATAGATAGATAACAGTAGGAAATGGTAAGGAGTATATATGTGCTAGAGTATATATATATATATATTATAATTGAATAAATTATTCATATTTATATATGATCAATTTGATTTTGTTCTTTTTAGATCCGAATCCGGTAATGGTCACTGTACTGGTTTTATTCTGGTTATTCGTGTGTTGGATGTTGTTTGGATTCTAACATTTCCCACACACCCAGTAATTAATTTTGTTAATTGTCTTTGATTTCTTAATCCTAAGTGTTCTGTGGTTGATTCTTGATTCGTTTGGATTCGTAAGCATTTGTCATACATGGACATACGTTATTCTTGAGAATTCTGTTTGCATGCTCGTTAATCCGAACCGGAGAGGATGCTGGGAATCCCGATTTCATATTTCTTGTTTCTACAGAGATTTTCGCAAAAAGAGAATCATTAGAAAAAAAGAAAACGGAAAAACATGAAATAAAGAATTAGTTGCAGATGAGGAACCATTGTAGAATTCCAGTTTCACTGTGTAGTTCCGAGGTATGGTATATATACCAGAATGACAATTGTTATTGTGTGCATAATTCTATTCATATTTTTTCTAATCAAAACGTCAATAGTTGTTATGAATAGTGAGGGAAGGAGAGGAGGAAAGGGGAATTACTCCTAAACATTTGTGTGAAAAACGTTTAATGAATTTATACTGTGAGATATATAGTTTTTGTAGAAGAAGAAGAAACTGATGTGAATGTTTACATCATTCATCAAGCAATATAATTATTGGATTAATGCCATGCGGAACTGTGTAATGCCGAGGCGGATTATATAGTATGGAAGAAAAAGCTAAACTTGATTTTTTAAACATAGGCTGCAAAGGTAAGTCTTTGTTTGATTTGTATTTTGAAATTAAGGTGCTGTTGTTAAGATTGGTCTTAATATTAAATTAGTTAATAATATATTGTGGATAACAGATATAGAGAAACGATAGTATATACTAGATATATATATAGTATATATAGTAATAAGAGAAAATAGTATTAGCCAGGCACTGATACGAAATATAGTGTAGATAGATATAGAGAGTATAGATATTAGATAGAGTAATATAGCAGATATAGTATATATATTAATATACATATATAGTAGTAATTATGAATTAAGAGTATTACTGATTAAATATATATATATATATATATATATATTATATATATATATATAATATATATATATATATATATATATATTAATATTTATATCTATATGTATAATATTTGTAATACCCTCTTTATAATACAGAGAAAAAGGAGTTGAATAAATAATGAAAGAGAAGAAGAGGAAGAGAGAGAGCATGCAGTTGATAATAATAATATAGTAATAAGAATATATGATATATATATAGTATAGAGTACTATATATATATAATCTATAGAGAGGAAGGGTACTCAGCAAAAAGCATATAAAATATGATAAGATAACACCAGAGGATGTGAAATGAATGTAGAACGAGGAGGAGATGTAAGTAACGACGAGAGGAGAGATGAAGAGAGACTAAGAGATCTAGAGATGTATAGAGATAAGATACTTGGAATATAGATTAGATAGAGAGGAATAGTAGATGAGTAATATAAGAGAGGAGAGAGTAGGTAGGTATTCAGCCGTTCGTGAGAATGTGGAGCGCCATGATATGCCCCTCTATGTAACGAAGAACCCTACAGAAAGAGTAGATACCACGAAGAGAGGTAAGAAGAGAATAAATCAGCAAGAGTTTTGTTTGAGAGAAGATGAGGAGGAGGTAGAAAATTTATGTAGAGGTAGATAAAAATGTGTTTAAAAAAAAAAAGAAAAAGAGAAAAGAAAAAAAAAAAAAAAAAAAAAAAAAAGAAGAAAGAAACGGTAACGAATGTGACGATACAGGGTCTTGAGAAAGGAAGTGAATAAAGATTGAATTGATTTGTAGAAGAAGCCTGATTTTAAAATTTTATTCGGAGAAGAGAGATGATTAAAGAAAAAAGAGAGAAAAAAGAAAGAAAGAGAATGACGAGAGATTTTGAAGAATAAGTATGGAGAAGAGGAAGAGACAGAAAGTATAGGGTGGTAGGGGAAAAACCGTGGCACGAGCTACAGAGAGAGACAAACATCAGAGGAGATGAGAGACGACGCGACGACGACGAGGAGAGAATGATGCGGGTTT
>JABUQX010012705.1:0-11284 GCA_015478945.1 Trachelipus rathkii | reverse complement strand
CCGAGAGAGGATTATATATATATATATATATAGATATAATATATATATATATATATAATATATATATATATATATATATAATATATAGTATATATATATATATATATATTATATTTCAGCTGGAGGTTCGCCAACAAGTTTGGTGTTACAGAAAATTTATATTATTGAAGTTGTCATCATAATAAAAGTTAGAAATATTTAGTCTAAAGAGTAACTTATAATAACTCTTGACATTTCTTTGGTAAATAGTTTCATTTCCGAATCTAATTCTTGAAGACTGGGGTTGTAAACAAATTAATTGATTAAGAAAAAAATAAGATTAACAAGTAGTTTATTGATTTTAAAGAATTTTAAATAATTAATAAAGATTTTAATAGATAAATAAAGTTTTAACGGGGGTAAATTTTAAAGAAGGAAGTAAGGAAAAAAAAAAAGAAGTGTGGGAATAAATATAAATGATAGAGTGTAGGTTTTAACCTTTTATATTTTATATTATCATTTTAACCTTTTCTATTATTATTGTTATTATTGTGGGAATATTTGGTGAGCGGGGTGGTGGCCTTAGGTGTTGGGAAGTGCCTAGGGTGGGGAGTCCCACAAAGCGTGCAGCCTGAGTGAGTTATATAATAGAAGAAGGGAAAAGATGGGGAGGAGAGAGGTAATTAGGGTGGGATGTATGAACGTGAGAGGGGTAAACGAGGATTTGAAGAGGGAGGAAGTGGGGTTAATGTTTGAAGAAAAAAGGTTGGATGTGCTAGGGTTAACAGAAACTAAGCTGAAGGGAAAGAGGGAGATGGACTTTGGAAAATACAAGGGTATGATATCAGGGGTGAACGAGAGAGTGAGGGCGAGGGAAGGGGTGGGAATAGTTATGAGGAAAGGTGTGGGATAAGGTAAGGTTGTGCAACCAGGTGAGTTCGAGGATAATGTGGGTAAAAGTGAAATTCGGGGGAAATGTGGGTTTTTTATAATGCGCATATGCACCAGTGAATGGAGCGAGGGAGGAGGATGGAGAAAGATTTTGGAGTGAGTTGAATGATTGTGTTTGGGAAAGTTTCGGGTAAATGATAAAATTGTCTTTATTAGGAGAATTGAATGCAGGAGTGGGAAGGGAGGGAATGGGAAGAATAATAGGACCATTTGGGGTAGGGGAAAGGGAATGTTTATGGAGAAAGTCTGTTAGAGTTGGTGTGTTGAAAGAAGAATGATAGTGGGGAATTCTTGGTTCAAAAAAAGTGAAAATCAATAAGTATCATGGAAGAGTGAGATTAACGGGGGGGAGGGCAGTACTGGATTATGTGTGGGTAAATGGGAAGGATAGAGGGCAGCTTACTAGATGTAAATGTATTTAGCAGGGGCGGGGAGGGGGATATCGATCACTATTTGGTGTTTGCTAGGTTATAAGGGTGGGGGGAGAGGTGACGGTTCAGGGAGAGGGGAGAAAAGAGAGAGAGAGAAGTGATAAAGGTGGAAAAATTTGATGAGACAATGTGTAAGAGGGATTTTAGGAGAGGTATGGAGGATATGTGGGAGAGAAGTGAGAGGGACGGGAAATTGGGGGAGGTGCAGGGGAGTGGAGAGATTTAAAGAGGCAGTAATGTTGAGAAGGCTAGAAGGTATGTGGAGTAAAAAGGGTGGGTGCAAGCAGAAAGGAAAGGGAGTGAATGGTGGAGGGAGGAGGCGAAGGAGGTGGTGAAAAGGAAAAAGGGAGGCTTATGTGAAATGGTTGGGAAGTAGGGGAGAGGAAAAAGCTGGGAGAAATATAGAAGGGTTAGAGTGGAAGCCAAGAGGGCGGTGGAGAGGACGCAGAGAAGAGCAAAAGATGAATGGTGTAGAAAAATGACAGAAAATTTTGAAATCGGGGAGCAAGAACTGTTCTGGAAGAAGTAAATAAAAAAAGGAAGAAAAGGAGGGTTTGGGGGAGAGGATTAAGGGAGGAGATGGGGAGTGGATAGGAGGGGGGGATAGGGTGAGGAAGAGGTGGGGAGAGTATTTTAGTGGATTTGAATGAGTGGGCCGTGGGGGAGGGGAGGAAGATTTGCAAGAGGTGAGATTGGGGAGTGAATGGGGAGGGAGGGGGGAGGATGAAATACAATGGAGGAAATTATTAGGCCTTGAATAAAGGAAAAAAAGGGAAGTCCGCAGGTCTGGATGGTGTGGAAGAATGGAAATGTTGCAGAAGGGCCGGAGGTATAGGGGTGGAGGAATGGCTCTATAGGTTATATAATATATTTTGGAGGAGTGGTGAGGTACCAAAGGATTGGGAGGATTGTTGTTTGGTTCCCCTGTATAGGGAAAGGGGATGGATGGAATGGTGGGAATAAGCGGTATATTCTTTTAAGTGTGGTGGGAAGTGTATGGAGAATAACTGATTGAGAGAGTGAGAGGTTTAACGGAGGGGAGAGTGGGGGAAGAACAAGGCGGATTTAGGGAGGGAAGAGGGTGTGTGGAACAAGTGTTTACACTAAAGATGCTTGTGGAGAAAGTATAGAGAGGAAGGGAAGTGTATGGGTGTTTTTTTAGATTTAGAGAAAGCATATGATAGACAGTGAAGAGGGGTGAATTGTGGAGGGTGTTGGAGAAAAATGGAGTGGGGGTAAATTAGGTAAAGGTATTAGGGCCTTTCTATAGGAATAGTAGAAATGTGTGTGAGAGTGTTAGGCAGGGGAGAGTGAGATGTTTGGGGTGGTGAGAGGCTTGAGGAAGGGGTGTGTAATGTCGCCGTGGCTATTCAATTTGTTTTTTTATGAGAGTGTTTGCAGAGGAATGGTGAGGGAGGGGAGGCGGGGTGGAAATTGATGAATGGGAAAGTGAAGGGAAGTAAACATGATACTGTTTGCGGACGATACTGCCCCTAGTGGCGAAGAACGCTGAAGGGCTGAGGTATTTGGTGAAGGATTTGAGAGAATGTGTGGACAAAAGGGGCCTTAAAATAAATCCAGGTAAGAGTAAAGTGTTAAGTGTTTGAGGAGGAGGAAAGAGAGGAGGGAGAGGGGTTAGAGGTTAGAGTAGGGGGTGTAGTATTGGAAGAAGTAAAGATTTTTAGATATTTAGGGATGGATTTGGGTAAGGGGGGAGGGATGAAGGAGGAGATAGAACAGAACATAGAGTAGGAGAAGGAATGAGAGCTTTGAGTGGTCTGAGAGAGTTATGGAAAGGGGGGGATTTATCACAGAAAGTTAAGATAAGTATGTTTGAAAAAATTTGTGTACCAGCGGTGTTGTATGGGTGTGAAACGTGGGGGTTGAATGCCAGGTCCAAGAAGAAGTTGGAAGTATTTGAGATGAAGGGGTTGAGAGCGGTTTGTGGGGTTAGCAGAAGGGAGAGGATTAGGAATAGGGTGGTGAGGGAGAGATGTGATTGGAGGAATGGGTTGGTGGGAAGAGCGGAGAAGGGAATGTTAAGATGGTATGGGCATCTAGTGAGAATGGAGGAACAGAGAGTGGTTTGGAGAGTTTGGGAGGCGGAGGGGATAGGAAGGAGAGGAAGGGGGAGCCAAGGGAGGTGGGAATGGATGGAATAGGAGATGCTACGGGGAGGGTTTAGGGATAGGGGATGGAAGAGGGTAGGGTGATGGCGAGAGATAGAGTGGGTGGGGAGGTGGCTGAGGGCGAGATGAGGGGGTTGGTGTACGGTGAGAGAGGCTGTCGTAACCACTACCGCTCAAGCGGGAAAAAAGTGTAGGCAAAAATAAATTAAATATAAAATATATATATATTATATTATATATATATAATATATATATATATAGTATATATATATATATATATATAATATATAATATATAATATATATATATATATATATATATTAGCAATGTCTTGTACTCTGCATAAAGTAACTCTTTTTACGTTTTTTTTTGGGGGGGGGGGTGCAAAAAAAAATCTTTACCGTAGTAAACAGCTACCGACCTTGACGTGGTACTAAAGCTTAACCTTTGCCGACCGCCTTTTAACTTTCATATTATTGGGGTTGTCGGCAAAGTGAACTAACTAACTGGTAGTTTTTAGTCATGGAGACATCAGTAACAGTCCGCAGTCTCAAGTCCTGGGAGAGATGTGAATTTCTTTTTGTCGCTTGTATAGTCACGGAGCAGAAGGTGAGTTACCCCGAGTGTCCGACATTTTCCCTTTGTAGTCTTTGGAGAAAAATGTATGTCGGTTACCTCCCATAGTCTATATTTTGTTATATTGAGAAAACTTACCGAGTCGTAAAGGGGAGTTACACAGAGTGTCCGATCAATCCCCCATTTAGTCTATGGATGAGAAATTCATGATTCTTGAAGAAGTGAGACAATATGCGTCCAAGCGGTTGCTAATTTTGTCTGTTATGGAGGTTAAATTCTCACTGCGGCCATGGGGGTGATCCTGATCATTCACCATGGGAAAAGCTACCGACCTTGTCGTGGTACAGTGGCTTGAGCTTTCTCGGTCACCCTTTAGTTTTCTGTTTAATGGGCTGATCGAGAAAGGGACCAACTGGTAGCTTGAGTTCTGACACCTGGAGGTATAATTAGTGAGTCGCAAAGGTGTTTGATACCTTTGGCGTCCGAGAACTTTCGT
This sequence comes from Trachelipus rathkii, assembly GCA_015478945.1. Classification (NCBI taxonomy): domain Eukaryota; kingdom Metazoa; phylum Arthropoda; class Malacostraca; order Isopoda; family Trachelipodidae; genus Trachelipus; species Trachelipus rathkii. The sequence continues at coordinate 6,722 of JABUQX010012705.1, read as the reverse complement.
ACTTGGGTTTTTGGAGGTGAAATTCATGATTCATGAAAGTATGATACAATTTGCGACCAAGAAGCTCTTAATTTTGTATGTGCAGGGTAAATTCCCACTACGGCCATGCCATGGGGGTGTGAACACTCACCATGGGAAAAGCTACCGACCTGGTCGTGGTGTAGCGGCTGACCTTTGCCGATCGCCTTTTAACTTTCTGGTTAAAGGGTGGTCGGCAAAAAGACCAACAGCTAGAGAGGGTCCGTCTAACAAGCCAAAGATCATTCTAGAAGAAAAGAGAACCAAACTCTCCTCTGAAAGGGCTTTCTTTCTAGAGGCTTTGTGTACGACAAACATCGATTGTAAATATTAATTTAAATTATTTTAATTTAATTTAAATTACTTTAATTTAATTATGGCACTTCTCCTTTATTTTATATATATATATATATATATTATATATTATATATTTATATATATAATATATATATATATATATATATATATTATACTATATATAATATATTATATATATATATATATATAAATTGGCACTCTTGTAAAAAGTTCTTTCTGCAGATGCACGTTTTTTTGGGGGGGGGGTGCAAAAAAACATCTTTACCGTTAGTACAGCTACTACCTTGACGTTACTACAGCTTACTTTGCCAGACCCGCTTTTAACTTTACAATATTATTGGGGTTGTCGCAAAGGGAACAATTAACTGGTAGCATTAGTCATGGACGACATCGTAACAGTCCCAGTCCTCAAGTCCTAGAGAGACGTGAATATTCTTTTTTGTCGCTTGTATAGCACGGAGGAGAAGGGTGTTTCCCGAGTGGTCCGAATTTTTCCCCTTGTAGTCTTTGGAGAAAAATGTTTGTCGGTTACCTCCCAAAGTCTATATTGGGTTATATTGAGGCAAACTTACCGAGTCGTAAAGGGGAGTTACACAGAGTGACCGATAAATTCCCCATTTCGTCTATGGATGAGAAATTCATGATTCTTGAAGAAGTGAGACAATATGCGTCCAAGCAGTTGTTAATTTTTTCTGGTATGGAGGTTAAATTCTCAAATTCTCACTGCGGTCATGGGGGTGATCCTGATCATTCACCATGGGAAAAGCTACCGACCTTGTTGTGGTGCAGTGGCTAACTTTTGCCGATCGCCTTTAACTGTCAGGCTTAATCGGTGTCGGAAAAGGCGCCAACAGGTTAGCTACAGCCAAAATTAACATATAATTTCTATTTGGGAAATTGGGAACATAACTGTCGGAGACCGGATTTATTTTCCCACATTTCCTTTTAGACAATGGATTCCAACGGAGAACACGCAGATTCCTAAGACACTTGTTCACGCGTTTCCCTCTATATATATATTATATATATATATATATATATATTATATATATATATATATATATATATATATATATATATATATATATATATATATATATATATATATATATATATATATATATATATATTCCTTTTTTTTCTATAGGATTAGCATTAAAATTAAAACAAATATATAATAGTTAATTTTGAATTAAAAGATCTCGGTTTTATTTGTAACATGGATCAGCATCAGCTGGATATATGCAAGGAACTTGTACCAGCCATTTCTGTAAGTTATGTGAATTGTAGCAACAGGAAGGCTGAGGTGTTAGAAGGATACAGTGATGCTCTCCGTGGTTTATTCCAAGGCATCGAAGATCGTCGAAATGCTTTAATCCAGTGGGGCTAAGAAGCGATTTGCCATCTATTAGATTAGATCTAGAAATGTCTAATGTTAAATATAACGGAATTGAAACCATTTTTTGTAAATTCCTTAACATGTTTGGCCAAGCAAAAACAAGAAAACAGTCGGGCAGACGCCTAAGACAAATTTCTTCAAAAAACGATACCATCAAACTGTAAAAATTTCTGTAAAGAAAGATGTCATCAAGCTGTAAAAATTCTGTACATAGACTCAAAGGCATTGCTGAGAAAGCAGAAGCGGACTTATTAGAAGTCCATGAAATTAAGAATGTGAAATTTTTATCTTTAAATAATATGTGAGCATACAATAGGACCATTTCAGTAAAATACAGTTCGGAACACGATTCCTCGTGAAGCTCATAAATTTTGGGGGTGAGGTCAGAGTTGAAACCCAATTACTTAGTAAATTTTTAGGTGAGGTTAGGTGGTTTTCACCTTTTTGATAAAAGGTGAGGAAAATACCATGCCCTTATAGGTTATAAGGATAAAAATATCAAATCCGTCGCGACAGGTTAACTTTACCCCACTGCGATAATAACGAGGAATAACTCAGTACGAGAGGAACAGCGGGGGCAGACCTCTGGTGTAGCACTTGGCTGATAAGCCATTGGTACGAAGCAACGTTCGTCCAGACTTACCTCCGAACGCCTCTGAAGGCAGAAGCTTGTCAAGGATGCCATGACTCATGTGCGGAGATAGAACATATTTTCCTGAGGGTCTTCGCTTCCGATTAGTTCCTCGTCCAGGTTTGAGCGGCATGGGGCAGGTGGATACGCTAATATTTATCAAAATTTCCTTTTTCAAGGGGTTCATGTAAAAGAACGCTTATGTCTACTGCACTTATCTCTAAATTTGCACACTCCTCGAAATTGCCCCCTCGGAGGCACGTTTCGGCATGATGTGGCCGAGCAGTTCATATCACTAACACTGGAGAGAAAGGGTATCGTGGAACTTGCTCAGGAGCCCTTGGCAGTTTCTGCTGTTAAGGCTGCTGTCCGAACCCCACTTCTCCTCCGAAGGGGTGCGGGTGCGACTCGAAGGACTGTTGTGGGCGCATGGACAGCTTCATCGGTTTCGAACTCGCGCGCCGGTACCCTGAATTGGAATACTACTATATAATATATATATATATATATACTATATATAATAATAATATATATATATATATATATATACTATAATAATTATATCAATACTATATAATATAGTATTAAAAAAGTGACAGAAAATTTTAAAACAGGGAGCAAGATATTCTGGAAAGAAGTTAAAACGTAAAAAAAGGAAGAAGATTGGAGGCGAAATGTTTAAGAGGATTATGAATGAACTGTGTGGGAGACATCGAGGAGCCGATTTACAAGACATGAGGATGGGGGTGGAAGTTGGGGCGGAAGGCGAGATGGAAATACAAATGGAAGAAATTATTAGGGCGTAACTAAAGGAAAAACAGGGAAAGTCCACAGTCTAAGATGGTGAGTATGGAAAATGTTACAGGATGGCGAGCAGAGGGTGAGGAATGGCTGTATAGTTATATAAAATGTTGGAGGAGGGGAGAGGTCCCACAGGATTAGGAGGATGGTTGTTTGGTTCCCCTGTATGAAGGGAAAGGGGATAGGATGGAAGCTTGTTGGGAACTTATAGAGGTATTGTCTTTTGAGTGTAGTGGGGGAAAAGTGTATGGGAGAATACTAATTGAGAGGGTGAGAGATTTTAACGGAAGAGAGAATCGGGGAAGAACAAGGAGGATTTTTAGGGTGGAAGGGTCGTGTGGAAATCAAAGGTATTCAACAATGAGACTTGCTTGTGCGAGAAAGGTATAGAAGGAAAGCGGAAAGTGGTATGGGTGTTTTTTAGATCTGGAGAAAGCATATGATAGCGTGAAGAGGGGGGAATTATGGAGGGTGCTGGAGGAATAGTAGCTAGGCGGGCTAAATTAGGTAAAGGTTATTAGGGCCTTTTATAGCGAATAGCAGATAGCAGAACTGTGTGTGAGAGTTTATTAGGCAGGCGAGAGTGAGGAGTTTGGTAGAGAGTAAGGGTTTGAGACAGGGATTGTGTAGATGTCACCGTGGCCTTTTCAATCTATTTATGGCAGTGTATGCCAGAGATTGATGAGGGAGGGCGTGAGAGGCGGTGTTAATTGATGATAGAGGCGTGATAGATGGGAAAAAGGTGGGGAAAACATGATCTAAACCTGTATTTTTGGGCGGGGGGAGAATTTTCTAAACTGCCTTAAGTGGCGAAAGAATTCAGAAGGCTGTAGTATTTGGCTGAAGGAGTTTGGAGTGTGTGCGACAAAAGCGGTTCTTAAATAAATCCAGTAAGAGAAGTTGTTAGTGCTTTGAGGCGAGGAGAAACCAGATGAGGGGATGTGGTTAGAGATTAGAGTAGGAGGTTAGTATTGGAAGAAGTAAAGGTTTTCAGCATATTTACGGATGGATTTGGGTAAAGAAGGAGAGGGATGAAGGAAGAGATAGATTACAGAGTAGGAGAAGGAATGAGAGCATTGAGTGGTCTGGGGGAATTATGGAAAGGGGGGGATTTATCACATAAACTTAGGAAGTATGTTGAAAAAATTTGTGTTCCAGCCGGTTACTATATGGGTTGTGGAAACATGGGCGGTTGAATGCTAGTTCCAAGAAGAAGCCTGGAAGTTTTAGAGAAAGGGTTGAGAGCGGCTAGCTGGGGTTAAGTAAAAGAGAGAGGAGTAGGAATAGGGTGACTAAGAGAGAGACTTTGATGGAAGAATGTTTTGTGAGAAGGCGGAGAACGGAATGTTACAAATGGGTTTGGACATCTGAAGAGAATGGAGGAACAGAGGTGGTTAGGAGGGTTTGGGAGGCGGAGGGGATAGGAAGGAGAGGAAAGGGGGAGGACCAAGAAGAAGGTGGAATGGATGGAATAAAGAAATGCTGAATGAGAGAGGCATGAGGGTGGAGGAAGGTAGGGTGTTGGCGAGAGACTAGAATGGAATGGAGGAGGTGGGTGGCGGGCGAGTGAAGGAAAATATGAATTAGGGAAGCTGCACGTAACACTACCCCGCTTAAGCGGGAATGAGTGTTTGTAAAATAATATAATAATAATAATAATATATATATATATATATATATATATATATATATATATATATATATATTATACTATATATATATTATATATATATATATCTCAAAAATGATATTTTTTGACATTTTCCTTTGGTGGAAGACCATCGTATTTAAACGAGAGGACACCCACTATCAGCCATTTTGAACGCATTCCTTTTAAAGATCATTATGCAGCTGGAAAACGAACAGTAGGGTTGGCCGGACACACCAAGTGCGGTGCGCCAAAATTTCCGCTGTGCTCGGTAAGGCCTACTAACTAACAGATATTTTATCCTAGTGTTCGATATAATAGTGTTCGGAGTAGTTTTTTTTTAATAAAGATCTCCAAATTCAAAAATTAATTATAGTAGTTTAATAAATAATTTTAAAAATTTTTGTCTTTATAATAGAGATTTTGGATGCAACTATATATATAATATATATATATATATTAATAATATATATATATATATAATATATATATATATATATAGTAATAATATATATATATATATAGGTGGAATGGTTTAAACCACAAAAAAAAATTGTTTAAACCATTAAAAAAAAACATGCATAAAATGTTTAAAAAATATATTTCTCATTAAATGGTTTACTATTAAGGCATGATTGATATGGTTTTCTAAAAATTTTTCAATCGCAGAGAACTGAAAAGGTAATTAAAAACAATTCTGCTGATTTTATATTGTGAGAATGATTATTATAAATATTTGTAAATTTAACATGATTAAAACAGATTCTTGTTTTACGAGCTCTTAGAGGATTTCATTTGCTTTACCATCGAAGCAACATTTCAAAAAATATAATTAACACATTCATTTGTGCAGTGTGTGGCACATCATTAACCAAGCTAGAAAAGGCAATGACTGCTGAAACTAAGTGATGCGTTTATATTTGGAAAAATTGAACATGGAGCCTAGATACAGCTTAATCCACCACTCAACAAGACAGATTAGCCAAAACCAGTAGAAGGATGTATCATCAGAGCCAGTACAGAAGCTCACTTATATTGGCGTATATGTTTAACCCAAAGATAATCAAGACCTATGCAGTACTTCCAAAGGGTGAGTATTCAAAAGCAATGGAATTTATGGAAAAGGAATATCCTGAATTGATACCCATATTGTATAAAATTAAGAGCAAAATTCTCCTCCTTTTCATAAAAGTTACCTATTTGATGAGTCTCTGTTGTTGTCAGCAGTGACTCCTTCATCTTGGTACAGATTTCTCAAAAGAAAATTAGATGAGAAGGTTATATATAAAATAGTAAGCATATTGTCAGCAAATTCATCAAATGCTAATATTGAAAGGGTATTTTCAACTTTCAGGCTTATGCACAGCAACATTAGAAATAGGTTGGCAACAGCTAAAGCAGGGAAATTAGTTTTTTTGTAAATTTCTTAATGATAATATTCGAGTTTCGACTTTTATGATGATATCTCTCTCCTATATATATACTATATATATATATATATATTATATATATATATATATATATATAATATATATAATATATATAATATATATATATATATATATATATATATATATATATATATATATATATATATTCCTAGTATTCAAATAGAAGTAAATAGAAATTCAATTATGTATCATCATATAGTTAACTTGAATAAAATTTTCTTTATAGTTTTGTTTTTTTGTTTTTGTTTTATTTAGTTTTTTCGGTAAAAATTAATAAAGTAAACACTTTTATTTCAGATAGAAGTTCATATATATAAAATATAACCCTCTTATTTCTCTACTTGAGTTTATGTAAAACGCAAAAATAATAATTTATGCCAGTTTACAGTTATCAAGAAAATTTAAATTTAAAGAATCTAAAAATTTATAAGGAAATTTTAAAATGTGTTATCTCCT
>JABUQX010012704.1:45000-49830 GCA_015478945.1 Trachelipus rathkii | reverse complement strand
CCGGATTCGGATTCGGATTCGAATCCAAAAGCTGCCGGATTCGCCCATCACTGATATAGTATATATATAAATATATCATATATATATATATTATAATATATTATATATATATATATCATATATTATATATATATATATATATATATATATATATTATATAATCATATATATAAATATATATATATATATATATATATACTATATAATATATAATAATAGATATTTATATATACAGTGACATAAATTCGATTTTTTCAATGGGGATGAACTTGAGAATAAAGTTCATTATATTATATATATATATATATTATATTATATATAAAATAATTATATTATATATATATATATTAATATATATAATTATGTATTTTAATTATTTAAAAGTTTAATAATATATATAATAATAATAGATGTACAGAACAGAATAAATTGCAATTCCGCAAAACAATTTGTAATGTACGGAACACCCCTAAAGGCATTTCACCCTGCTAGAATCGAACGCTGGACCCCTAAAGCACTTGCACGTATCTGCTAGGTCCAGGTCGATTCCCAGCAGGGTAAATGCTTTAGGGGTGTTTTTATCAATATATATATATATAGTATATATAATATAATTATATATATATATATATAATATATATATATATATATATATATTATATATATATATATCATAATATATTATTATTTTCTATAATATTTTTATAGTATATTACAGTTAGCATATATATAGATATAGTATATATATATATATTATATATATATATATATATATATTATATATAATATATATATATATAATATATATATATATAATATATTATAGTATATATATATATATATATATGACAATTAAGTTAAGCAAAATCCTAGATGTAATATAGCACCTTTTAGCTAAACTGCATCTCCAGAAGCATCTTTACCTCTCCAATTTTTAATTACATCTAAAGAATATTACAGGCATTAAAAGTTCAAAGAAATCACTCACAGAATGGTATCTTTCAATCCAGCGTGTGGCACAGTGTCTTTTCAAAGTTTTAACTTTCGTTGAGAATTCTGAATTTTCGATTTCTTTACACAAAATGTCTTTTCTTTTTGGTGAACTAAAAAATCATGTGCTTTTGCAATGACTTCAATGCAACATCGAATTCCTACAACTTCACAAGACTTGGACACAACTAAATTCAGTGAATGAGTGTAAACTGCAAGTGGATGAATCCTAGAAACGTGTGCTTGTACTCCGTTGAAGGCACCCGACATCGCTGCAGCTCCATCATATCCTTAACAATCCAAAACTTTCTAAAATTAGATCAGCCAGTCCTGTGCCTGTTAAATCACATGTAGGAACAAAATTTAGAAAAACTTCACATAGTTTTAGTGTCTCAGTATTAACATATCTAGCACAAATGGAAACTTGCTCAACGCCGGAGATATCCGAAGTTTCATCTACGAGAGCTGCAAAACATTTAGCCTTGTTAACAGTGTCAACAACTTGCCTCAACAAAATAGCATTGCAGGCTTCTATTATGGAATTTTGAATTTGTGGACTAAGATATTTATAACCCTCTCCCTCTAAAGAAGTCTGCAGGTTGACATCACCTTTTGCTCTATACCGTAGTATTGCCCGAAAGTTTCCTTCATTATTCTTGGGTTCTTCTGACATAGATATTTTACCAGAATCTCGATGGCCACGAAGAGCCAATTCTTGCCGACCACACAGTAATACTGTTTCAATTATTGGAACAAGTCGTTTTCTGTTTTTATTCTTGTTTTGAATTGACAGTTCAGGCCTTTCCCACGCTTGCTCAAAACTCTCAGCATCAGCAACACAATCCATGTGGTATTTTAACGAAGCATGGCGCGTATTTTTCAATTGCTTTTTTCCAATTAAAGAAACCTTTCGTAACGAAAGCGCCAATGTCCTGTAAATTGACACCATTCCCTCCTGTAGAAAATAATGCACAATATTTGCAGTATGCACCATTTTCCATTGCCGAATATACTATACTAACCAATAAAAGCATTTCAGCCAATGATGCAATTGAAAGCAAAGCAAATAGGTTCTCCTCTCTTCGATTTCTGTATAGTATGCTTTTTGTACGTTTTCTGTATCGGGAAAGGTAAAATCTTTAGTTGGTTTCCATACGTTATCTAAAATTTCCCGTATTCCACCAAAATGTTCTCGGGAGAAGTTCCTGATTTATTTCCAAGCTTAAATCATTCTCAACAGATGTTGAAGTTTCGGTACTAAAGTATGAAAAGGTTCTGCAGCTTTATAAAAAGCACTACAAATTTCCTCAATTTACATTTTTTGCCTTTTATTAAATATTTTGAAATGGATTGCTGCTGTTTAACCCTTTTTTCAGCCATTTCTAATTACCGGTTCGACTATATTAATAAATATTAACACGGAAATACCATACAAAAACTAATATTCTCAGTTTAATAATAATAATAATAATAATAATAATAATAATAATAATAATAATAATTAATAATAATAAAAATAATAATTGATAATAATAATAATAATAATAATAATAATAATAATAATAATAATAATAATAATAATAATAATAATAATAATAATAATAATAATAATAATAATAATAATAATAATAATATCCTAACAGCCTTATCTTATAAAAGATAAGTAATAAAATAATCATAATAATATATAATAAGAAATAAATTAATAAATAATAATAAAGATAAAAGATTTAATGGCATTAACGACGATGTAGGCAAGAGGTTCGGGAGTGATCTGGACACCCATATCTCCCCTAATTACACCACTTTGCATATATATATATATATATATATATTATATATATATATATATATATATATATAAAATATATATATATATATATATATATATATTATATATATATATATATATATATATATATAATATATATATATATATAATATATATATATATATATATATATATATAAACTATTTATACGTGTGCGTTTATAATGTGTGTTTTATGTATAGTTAACTATAATGCAGCAACTATCTCATATCATTATAAGAACAAACAATGTAGATAAAACTTGATATGAAAGAGACATATCCGACCAGGAAGCACACACAGAACAGAAGCCAAATTATGTGTAATATTCGTTGGAACGGTTTCCTCAGTGTCAGCAAACGAAACATATTTTACAAGCTTTTATTATTATTATTATTATTATTATTATTATTATTATTATTATTATTATTATTATTATTATTATTATTATTATTATTATTATTATTATTATTATTATTATTATTATTATTATTATTATTATTGTGATTATATTATTTATTATTATTATTATTATTATTATTATTATTATTATTATTATATTATTATTGTTTTTATTATTATATTATTATTAGTATTATCATTATTATTAATTATTATTATTATTATTATTATTTATTATTATTTATATTTAATTATTATTATTTATTATATTAATTATTATCTTATTATTATTATTATTATTATATTATTTATTATTATTATTATTATTATTATTATATTATTATTATTTATTATTTATTAATATTATTATTATTATTATTATTATGATGTATTATTATTATTATTATTATTATTATTATTATTATTATTATTATATTATATTATTATATTATATATTATTATTATATATATTATTATTATTATTACTATTATATTATTATTATTATTATCGTTATTATTACTATATTATATTATATTATTATTTATTATTGATTATATATTATTTTATTATTAATTTATTATTATTATTATTCATTATTATTATTATATTATTATTATTATTATTATATATTATTCTATTATTATTATTTTTATATTATTATATATTATTATATGATTATTATTATATTATTATTTTATATTTTATTATTATTATTATTATTATCATGGTCATTATTATCACTATTATACTATTAGTATCATTATTATTAATATTATTATTTTTTTATATTAATATTATTTATTATTATTATTATTATTATTATTTATTCATTATTATTATGATTATTATTATTAGTATTATTATAATATTATTTTATTATTACTATTATTATTATTATATTATATATTATTAATATTATTATTATTATTATTATTATTATTATTATATTATATTATTATTATATTAGTATATTTTATTATATATATATTATTAGTTATTATTATCATTATATTATATTATTATTATTATTATTTTATATATATTATTATATTATTATTATTATTATATATTATTATTATTATTATTATATATTATTATTATTTTAGTATTATTATTATATTATTATATTATCATTGTTTTATGTATTATTATTATTTACTATTATTATCATTATTATTAATATTACTATTATTTATTATTATTATTATGTATGATATTATTATTATTATTATTATGTATTATTATTTTATTAGTATTATTTTATTATTATATTATATTGATTATTATTATTCTTATTATATTTATTTTTATTATTAATTGATTATTATTATTATTATTATTAATATTAGTATTATTATTATATTTTTTAATATTCTATTATTATTACTACTATAATAAGTGATAGTATGAAATATTATATTATACTATTGATATAATTATGATGATTATTATTATTATATCGACTTATTATTATTTTTGTTATTGATTATTATTGATTATTATTATTTATTATTATTATTATTATTATTATTATTTTAATTATTATATTATTATTATTATATTATTATCATCATAATTATTATTTATAATTAGAATGATAAATAAATAATAGCTGCAAGTTAGAAGT
>JABUQX010012704.1:15000-35000 GCA_015478945.1 Trachelipus rathkii | reverse complement strand
TGAGAAGGCTCATGGATGCGGAGCACTGATTCACATCCGGAGCAAGAGCTGGAGCCAAAGTTAAAATCTGTATACAAACGTATAATAGACGAAGTAGGGTATCTTTCTTCAACTATGTTTTCGTACCCCTAGAACTTGATTTTTGGGGTTTCGGAACCCTCAAGAGTAATTGAGGACACCCTAATCGGCTCGAAACCGACGCGAGCCCAGGCAGGAGCAATATTGGAGAGCAAACGCGTAAAAATACACGAATTGAATTACGTTGTCTACGCTTATCCTGTACAGTTTTAATAAATAAATATATATACATATATTTCCTTTAAACAATGACTTTAAAAAATTGTTTATTCCATTTTCTTTTCAAAGAGGTACAATTATATTATTATTTCTTTCATATAACCCGTTTTGAATATTAACTATAATATTTTGAGTACATCATTTTCTTTTAAAATGAAACATTTTTATTTGCTTTTAGAAAATCTGTTTCATTATAAAAAGTTTTTTAAACATTTTATGCTTTAACTAAAAATAAAAATTTTTTTATTAAAAAAATGTTCCTTATTGACCCTAAGGCAATAAGGCAATAAAGCTGTAAGGCAAACACCCTAATCCTAACCCCCTCCCATCCGGCTATGCGTCATTGCTTTACTGCTTTAAGTCATATTTGAACACACATTTTGTGAAAATAACATTGCTTTTATTGAACATTGGAATATTCAAGGTTAACTTTACATGTAAAACATTCATGTCCTATGGTATTTCTTTCATATACGAAGAAACATTCTATTTTTTACACTATATTCTATAACTTTACATCTGTTTTTACACGAACCATGTTCACTCGCCAAAGGTTATATCACAATTGATACCTTTACCCAATGTCACTTAATGACTGACGTCATTACGAAGAGCGGATTGGTGCATTACAACCAATTCATGTTAATTATAAAAGATAGATGTACAAAGTCCGTGATATTTTAACTTCATATTGTATGTCACGTATTCATCGTTTGATGATGATGATAGGTGAGTATTATTTTATTTGTTTATCTTCCTTCTTTATATATAATATATATATATATAAATATATATAATATATATATATATATATATATATATATATATAATATATATAATATATATATATATATATATATATATAATATAATATATATATATATATATATATATTATAAACTTCTTTTAAGTAGGGAATTAAAAAAGGTTTTTACATTAAAATATTTTTTTACATATTTACCATAATTTTAAATATATAAGATGTACATACTCAATATCATGAATAAATAAACCTTATTTGCAACCACAAACGTCTTGATTATGACCGGTGGACATTTTAACATATTCTCCAAATTCCTCATTTTTTAATACTTGTTATTACATAGTTGATCAAATGTTTCTTTGACGTTCGTCAAGATCTTGATCGGCTAGAGTACGAATCGTGTCGACAATTTTTAGATGATAGGCATGGAATTGTTTCAATTTAAAACGGGTCACATTGGTGATAAATATTTTTTCCCCATTGATTATTTCGGTGTTTTCTATATATGTACGTCCAGTATAGGAATCACCTTATCATATTTTAATGTTATATCGAAGTATGTGGTCTCATGTAGTTCGCTCACATGAACGTTATCCAATGCACATACATTACGTATTTTGTCAGGATCACGAGGTGTATATGGATACCGTGAAAAAAAATCTAATGTATAACTGCAACATGTATACCATGTTTTAAAGTAAACAAACACAGCTGATAAGCAATAGGCCCCATAATGTTTTTTATGTAGTACTATCACTATTCGAGTGAAGAAGACTGTTAACAATCTTCTTCAAATATCAAAATTAAGGAGATGCTTCCATAGATCATGAAATTCGTGATGTCATTGTACAGCTGCTGAATATAGACAACATAAATAGCTCGGAAATTACGATATAAAATATTTCAGTCCTATACACATAACCAAATACAGTTAGCCAATATATATATAATATATATATATATATATATATATATATAAATATAATATATATATATATATATATTATATTATATATAATATATATTAATATATATATTATATATATATATATTAGTTCATATGAAAATAAGTTTTTAAAGGGGAATAAAATTCAACGTTTCATTTTAAAGCATTTATAACATAACCAGAAACTACATAATCGTTAATATAAAAAATTTTAACATCAAAAATATTTACGTTTATTAAAACATGTATTGTTTAAAAAAAGTATAATAAAATAAACACAATAGACCTCGCATTAATTGGAAAATGGAGGTTGAACAAAGAAAAATAAAGTTTACATGATGCACATTATTATATTTTAAAAAAGAAATAACTATAATTATTCAACATGAATTTTAAATGCAAAGAATCAAGAATATAAGCAGCACCCATTTTATCCCTATATATAACTATTCGGTGCCCTCATGTAGTAATGTGACTATGAGATCTGTTAAATACAAATTCTGAATCTTTCTCAAGTTTCACTGACCGGATTTCATTAAGAGCAAAAACTCCTAAAAGTCTTGGCTCGTTTCTAAATACATTTTCGATTTTATCTTCTTTCATCTTTAATAATTCAAGATTATATTTCGCACGCTATCAATCTCAATGCGTTGAAGATGTTCCAAATATACTAAGACATTGATTGGAGATTGCAAACTTTCTCCAAAAGTGAAACAAATTTATTGTTCCTTTTCTTTAAATATTCAAATGATTTGCGCTGCAAGCTGAAAGATCAGCTGTAAGATCATATGCCTGTAAATAACTAAGTTCAGCTTAATCCTCAAATTCTATACCTGTACCACTATCGTTCCATGATAAGTGCTGGCTATTAAATGGCAAAAAGGTAGTGCGAAAACAAATTATGATCCTTTAAACAACATTTCATAGTCACGCCCGTTTGGTTTCCGGTTTGTTTATAGACTGACAACCCTAAGTCCAAAAGGCGTGAATTTAAAAGGCCACTTTTTATAAGTTCCAGAATATGCTTTATGCTCAGAAATACCTATTGTTACTTTCTGAGGTAAATTTTCGTTCACAATATTAGGGATATTGATACTCGACAATTCCTGAGTGAAATAGAATATCTTGGTTTCAATTCCTTTTAAATAAAACTTGACTGTAGGGTTCAGTAGAGATTTTTCCATTTCCAAATTTCTCTGGGGTAGCAATTTTCACTTTTCTTACATAAAGATATGCGTCTAACAACTTGAAAACAGGCTCAGGGTATGCAGTAGTGGCTGCTGTTTGATTTTTATTTTAAGATAAAATTAAGGGATAGATCTAAATAATTGAAAGCCAGTATCAACTGAAGAAAAAATAAATTTTTCTTGGGCAAATATATCTCCATTTAAACGTTTGTAAAATTCATATAAGTTACTTGTTGATTTAACAGCTTTATCCAAATGTTTATTCAGATCTTTGAAACTATAAAATGCACATGATTAGAGATGAAACTGTTTAGCAACATCTGAATAATTTAACAAATGTTCTATATAACTTCTATAAGGATGATTTAAGGCTGATGCTCCTAAAGATGTTCATTGAGATACACTTCAAGTTGGTTTAAACATGTTTACAGTTAATTTGAATTCGTATACACTATGTGATCATCGGAAGAAGGAAGGTCTGATCCATTGGCATTCGGCAATTTTGTTTTTAAAAATGAAAACACGTTAGATTGATCGAGATACTGATTAGAGGTGCCTGGGATATTGAATTCTAGAGGTACATCGGTATTCGTAATTGAATGAATAGGGTTAATACTGACGATATTGATTTCACTTACACTATTCTGCGTAGGATTTATGAAAAAGAGATCTAATTCTCTCTTACAGCAGTCTGAACCAGAAGGATGAAGGAAATGCATCTTGTAGGTACGACAACTGGATATATAATGAGTATGGTATTGATTTTCCGTTTCTTATATACAATTCAGGTGCCTAATGCTTGTATTTATGTAAAAGATGACGGTTATTAATTAAATAGCGAAGACATCAATATGTTTTTTTTAGAAGTCTTATTATCTTTTGATTTTTCTTTACGTCCTTTTTCTTACGACCTTTAAATTGACCCATCATCTGACGCCTTAACATAATCCAACATTTCATCAGAGAAATCTGCTGTAATTATTTTTAATTAGTCACGAGGATTAACTCCTGATGCGATATCATGTGTAGTATTTATTTCTGCTCTAAACTCTCTTTTAATAATATATTCTCCACCTTTTCTAAACGGAGGTAAAGCCATAATCATTAATTTTGCGATAAATCCCCATAATCCATATCCTCTTTGTAATTTCGACCCCCTGAAAACTCTTTCACCATTCTTTATTATCAGAGCTTCTTCTTAACCTATCTTTACACTGTGAGAGCGAGAAGTGAATTAATAAGTATGTTATTACTTTACTTATGTACGATCTTAAACTTTGATATATTTTTTTAATGATTCCTAACATTACATATGAAAAACTTTCAACTTTTCACAAAAAATAGTCCTGCATGTTTGTTATTATCAGAGCTTCTTTCTAATATGAGCCTTGCACAACAAGGTTCCAGACGTAAATGGGTAAGCATTCCCCTCTATATCCTTTATATGCACTCGTTCAGACCCAAATTGAGAACGATTCAGCAAAAAAGTAGTAAACATTAGGGAAAGTTATAGCTATACTATCTTTATGGAAGTGCACTACTCTTATTAATGGGCTTTAGTGTTCTCTACATATTGATGCTCAACTTTATATATGTAAATATAAGCCATCCCTTGTTCTTGCAGCATCTCTGTTAGTCTGCATGCATAATTTAACGATTTAGCTGTTTCAAGTTGTATATCATACTGTTCTAAATTTGTTCGTCTTTAGTAAGCACGTATCGTTTTAGAACAGTTGCAATGTCATTATCATAATCCATCACCTCGTCGTGTTCGTGAATACTTTTACGGAACCAACCTGATCTTTGGAAGATAAACACTTTAGGGTCTTTCAAGTATTTACGGTCCAACTAGTAAATACTTAAGAGTGCCATTAGTCGACCCGAATATCTCAGACGGCCGGTAACAGGATTATTAGTGAATAATATTATTATTACATAGGAATTAATGTCTTAATTTGTGTGTTTGAATAATTGAAAAGGCTACTAAATATCAATTAAGAAACTGTAAATTTAATAATAATAACCAAACATTTAAACAGAATTTTTACGTTAAGCACTAGAAATCTTTGCCAATCGAGGCTGTTATTCACGGCCTTCTTTAAACCGAATCTCATCGTTTGTTGCATATTAAGTTAATTTATATTTTTAAAGCTCTTTATGAATTCTAGAATTTCTGTAATAAAATCTATGTAGAAAAATTGACTCTTGGTACCAAAGGACAACTAATTATCTTATGTTTATCCTGTATTCTAAATAAATTTCCTTATCATTTAATCTATCCTTAACTATCATAACAAAATATAGCCTTTCAAGCTGATAATATAATATTAATTAGTGAATCAATGCCAGATCGGCAAATACTTTACTATATCTCTTATTCATCTGTAAAAGAACCTCGTAAAACCGTCCTTGGAGATAATGAATATGAATATAATAATTATTAAATAATTAATTAATAGGTTAGAATATTAAATAGAAAAATTCAGTTATACTCAACTACTCCTATAGTATATAGCTAGTCTAAATAATTGAATTTAAATTTATGCTTGTAAATTCAATTTTAATGCTATTAAAAAATTTTTTAATATATAATATGTAAAGATTTAATACATAGTTTAGAATTGATTAATTAATGCATATGAGGAACGGAATAATGAAGTTACAAATTTATAATAGCTTTATAGAGTCCTAGCTAATAATATTTTTAATGATATATTTTATTAAACGAGTTTGACTCGTCTATAGATAAATCGAATATTTTAGATATCTTGGATTGTTAATCTGAATCTTGTTTTAAAAAAAACAAGTTTTTAAAAATAAAGATAACCAGTTATCTAACATAACTAATAAACTTATCTAACAAACTAGAGAATTCTGTCGCTTACATAAGTCATACATACACACAACATTACATACATACTTAAAATAACTATTTATTAAATGTCAAAAAATAGAATCAAGAGTATCTCTGCATACTCCTTTTATTGCATACTGATTTATAAATTAATACATAATTAAAATTATAACAATATATTTAAATATTTCATAGGAAATAAATCCACTATAGGATTTTTAATAGTATTTGTTTCTTTTCATAATGCGTTAGATGAAGTTTCAGAGCTAGTGTCGTGTGAGAACTAAAGTTATTTGTTTCAAATTAAAATCAATTTTCTAACTATGTTATTCCTAAGATAGTAGGTTAGGAAATTATTTTCCAAAAAAATAAATGTTAATTTTTGTTATTAATTTCTCAATTTGTATATTTAAAATTTGTATGAATTAAAATTAATTAAGACCTTAGAATGATAGAGTATCATAATGTTCGATACATCTCCATCCTGTTACATGCTCCTTTTCCCTATCCCACGAGAACATCCTGGAAATATAAGTATATCCTATATC
This sequence comes from Trachelipus rathkii, assembly GCA_015478945.1. NCBI lineage: Eukaryota > Metazoa > Arthropoda > Malacostraca > Isopoda > Trachelipodidae > Trachelipus > Trachelipus rathkii. The sequence continues at coordinate 28,405 of JABUQX010012704.1, read as the reverse complement.
AAATTATATTGCATTGAACCTGTCAATAGTTTCATACCATAAATCTCCGTAATGTATATTGCTAGATACGAAATTCATTACTTATAGATGTAGCATGAACTGTTAATATTAATTAATGTAATTGGGATATATAATCATATTAGATTAATTATTAACTGGATATTAATTACCACATAGAATTAATGAAGTCAAAGTTTCTTCAAGTACAATTAACCTTATTCGACTTCATCATTTCTTATACCCTGAATTAGTATAGATTTGAACCACTCCTAGATTTGAAGTAAATAATTTAACTATTAATATAAATAATATGCCTATGTTTTTTGATGCAATTCTTTTAGATCCACTTATTTCTGTATACATATATTAATATTATAATATAATAATATACATCATTTATAGTCATCAAATAAAATTTAATAATATATGAATAATTGAATTGAATTTAATCATATTTTTCAGAATTAATATTACTGATGACAATTGTAAAGTTAATATAAAATATTATTATAATCGTGCTCAAATAGTGTATATAATATTATATAAATCCTCCCTTTTTCTTATATACGCAGAAAATGTATAATTGGCTTCTGTTTGTTGTATATGCAATCCGCTTATAGGTACGGCCTTCCTACAGGATAGCACACAGTTAAAATAAGTAATTACTGTTGAGATTGCAAATATATATTCATGTATAGTAGAGCAGTGATATTATAGATAATAATAAATGCAATAATAATAAGGAAATTGATAATAATTGATATTGATGTTAATATAATCATTTATAACATGTATTACTCAGTAGAGCAATATGTATATGTAAGAATAATAAGGATGTGAATATAATATAAATAATAATGATTTTTGCGGTGTTTGATGGACTTTGTGAGGCTTAATATATATATATAGTATATATATATAATATTATATATATTTAATATATATATATATATTATGTGGTTTGACAGATGTTATATCAGTTTATTATGTAGTAATTTTGATGCTGGTATAGTATATATATGTAATGTTATATAATTATATTATTTTTTTATTTATTCTCTACATATGTAATACTGAAATGGTAAAATAGCCACCTTCTTCATTATTGGAATATATCCTACTTATAGTCTATTAAAGGATTGAGGCAATATGATTGAAATAAGTTATGTAAAGTACAGGTAAGATATTCACGTCCATCTCTTTTCTATGCTCTCTCTATATTTTAACTTAATATTCATTTTTCTAAAGTATATTTATATATTATTAAACTTTTAAAGAGAAAAAATAAAGAATATATTATATAATGAAATTAGAGGAATGGCAGTGAGGTATGAATAATAATAATTAAAATAGATTGATTTTTATTATACTAATAATAATAGGGTTGAATTGCTAATATTATTCTTTTTTCACACTTAATTAAATATAAATGATATAATTGCCGAATATGTTAATTTTCCTCAATACAAAATGGCAACGCAAAAATTTTCTGGCACAAATGAATTTCAGATTTATATAAGAGTTACGATTATATTCAGATGATATGGAGCATCTATTAAAGTATTATATATAAAATTTATATATTTTATAAGAGAGTGTATTAACATATTAATACTTTGCATAGTAAGTTATCATTTATTATCATAAGAGTATATTTCACAGTATAATAATATCAATAAATAATAATTTAATAAATAATAAACATTTAATTATTTATCAAGATAATAAAGATAATTTATATTATAATTAATAAAATATTTTTAATTTATTATTATTTTTTTATTAATTAATTTGAATCAGAATGATATAATATAGAGATTTAAATGATTATATTGAAGAAGGCCTCACACATCAAATAACCATGTGGTATGGCTGTGCTGTGCCCTGCTTAAATCGGATTTTACCTGCTCCTGGTTAGAGTGAAATCATATTTGATTAGTATTTTAATCAATCGTAATAAATTAAAGTCAATACCTACTAATAAGTGGAAACATAATATTGAAGTTAGCTTATGATAAGATTATGAATTTTTATAATAATAATGATCATATCTTCATGCTTTTTACATAAAAGGTGTAAAGATTAAATTATTGTATAATCTTCATAAACGGTTTATTTTATTTATGTACTTCATTTTATTTTACTTTATTTATATATTTCTAATGATTAAAATGTTATTCGAATTTAATTGTACAGAACTATAGAAATATTAAAACTATTTCTTAATACAGAAGAAATCATGAGTATTGTGTCGATATCGATATTAGTATCAGTCCATATATCTTCGGTTCAGTTTAATTGCAATCAAATCATCTAATAAATAATATATTGTTAGTTCCGTTATAATGTACATTAATTATTTACTCATCATACTCATAGGAATATCATATATACATTTCATGATATATATTAAATATAATATATTTTCAAATATCAACTATATAAATAATAATAATTTTAATCATATTTAAATAATTACATATATATCAATTTAAAGACTTAATACTGGAGAACTCATTAATAAATTTAACATGGAATTAGACCTAATAATAATAGTATACATATCTCTCTTAAATATAATTCCAAAAATTTTACAAATGTATGGATATTTTACCGCATCCTGTGTGTAGCCAGGAGCATAAATTATAAACTAATAACCATTCATATTCTTAAATTCCGTCTATTAAGGCTCCAATATTATTTTAATTTATCCTAAATAATGCAATAAAATATGTAAAAATTAAATTATAATTATAATATTAAATAATTAATAATAATATTATAATTAAATATAATAATTATATATAATAATCTAATAATAATAAGTATTAAATAATTAAAGAATAGATATATGATAATAATATAATAATAATAATATTAATAATAATATAATTAATATATAATAATAATATTATATAATAATTAAATTTCATAATTATTTATTAATAATTAATTAATAATAATATAAATTAAATTTATAATCATTTTAATAATATAGTATATAATATATTATAATAAATTAATTAATATAATCATTAAATAACAATAATATAAATAATAAATAACTAAATTTAATAAAAATTATAAATATTATATTATATATAATTAATTTATATAATTAAATATTATGATAATAAATAATAATATAATAATTAATAATAATTAATTATATATAAATAATAAATAATTATAATAATAAATATATAATATCTAATAATAATAATCTTTATTAAGGAGTAAATAATATTATTTGATTTTCGTCTTTCATATAAAATAAATATAATAATATTATATTTATATAATATAATAATTAATATACCAATAATTAAACCAATTAGTAATAACTCCAATAGGACCCCATATATAATTAATAATTAAAATAATTAATAATAATATAATTATTATAAATATAATAAATATATATAAAATATAATTAATTTCAAATGATTTTTAATATAATTACTTAATTAATGTGATATAATATATAATATTAAATAATATAATAATAATATTTAATAACTTTTAACTTTGTTCATTTTATAATGATAATATAAATAATTATAACTTTAATAGTAATTAATAAAAATAAATAATAAATAATATAATTTAATATAATAATCTAAGATAATAATAATTATAAAATAATAATAAGTAATAAATTAAATTATAAATATAAAATAATAATAATTAAATTAATATAATTAATATAATATATATATAATTAATATAATCATTAAATACTTAATATATAATAATTATTATTGATAATATAATTCTTATAATAATAATAATATTAATTATTATAAATATAATATAATTAATAAATAATAATTACTAATAATTAAATAATTAATAAATATATATAATATATTAATAATTAATAAATAATAATAATAATAATCAATTAATTAATACATTAAATAATTATAATATCGTATTGTAAATACTGTAATAATAAAAGTATAATTAAAATATATCAATATAATAATATGAAGATTAAATGAAACAATATATATATATGGTCTAACAAATACATAATTAAGAAAATAAAAGTATATAAATATGGAGAAGTAATAAAAATATATAATTAAATTCGCAATTTATATAATATCCTTTTCAATCTAGCATTTTCATATACAAAAATATCAATAATTTTATATATAATAATTAATTAATATGTAATGCTTGAGCGATAATTATAATAGGATGTAAATAGTATTGGTATGAATTATTATTCATGATAATACTCTACCTTAATCTAATTACTAACTTAATATCCTACTTACCTCTATTTCATAATACATCTACCCTAACTACTACACCTTCCTCCATTAACATTCAATCCACATCTTATAATATCCCTCTCAGCAACATACCTACAACTTAATCATACCACTCTTATCATTCTACACTCCAAATTCCATTCTCCATCTATTTCATTATCCAAAATTTAGCCATCTCCTTTAATGTCCTAATCTTAAATAAATATCAACCTACATAACTATTATCTTGTTGTATTAATATCTCCACCTATCATTCTCTTTATCCAATATATTACATTACTCACCGATTCCATATATATATAATTATAATAATTCCTCCAAAAACTCATTAATTACTAGCCCATACTCAATTCTTAATTGAATAATAATGTTTCTCATCTCAAATTATTATGTAATCTAAAAATTCATACTAATAATCTTAAAATACAATTCCTCTTCTCCATGTCTAAACTTTTCCATCCATGACACAATATTACCAAATCCAATATTCATAAATATCTCTTATTCACTAATTTACTCAACCATCCATTTATATTTCCCTATAATCTCTTCCTATCTACTGACCCCATTTCTACTCTTTTCTATAATCCCCTTACATCTTACAAATACTTCTACATCTAACTTTATCCTTGGACCTGGTTGTGAAATTTTTAAACTCCCCCACAGTTTTACATCCCTGTGCTTATTAACAACATCCGCGTTGTATATAGTACTCATATCAGAATTTTCTCTTAAATCTTACTTATCTATAAGTCTTTATTACTCTAGTGAATTTAAGATCCCTTCCTTTCCATATTCTATCATAACTCACTCAAAGCTCTCATTATCTCTTCATTCCTATTTCCATTGCTCTATCTTCCTCACATTCATCCCTCCTCCCTTACCCGAACTCATATACCCTAAATTATCGCCCTAATAAAATCTTTACTTTTCATTTATATTGGCTAATTTAATTATTAAACACCCCCTACTTATTAAAACCTTACTATAAATATATCCCCTCCTTACTCTATTCACTTCTCCTCTATATACTTCCTCGAAAGTCTATAACTAACCATTTAATAGTAACTTTATAGTATCTAATATTATCCCGGATTTATATTTAGTCACCATTATTATGATCTACTATATATCAGCCTAATATTCCTTAATATATAATTACTATAATAACTTCAATAAACATTCAATATATATATAATCACAACCATTAAATTAATAATAATACTAATACTATATAGCTTACAATCTTTTATATCTAATAATATATCTAACATTATATCTAAAAATAAACTAATATTTATAAAAACAATACCGGCATATAACTAAAGTATAACCTTACTCCTAATTATTTATATAAGTTAATTATGTCTAAAAATAATAAACTCTATTATTTAATTAATATCATTATTATTTTAAAAATATTATAAATTATAATTATTAATAGTTAACTTTTAATTGTTATATTTAATTTTGTAATATATTTATCAATTGTATAATAATTTCTATATTATACCCTCATATAATTTTCATAATACCTATAATTAGTTTCCACCCCCCCTTATTACCATGCTATTAGCCTCATGCATTCCTCATGCAAACACTCTAAATAATCATCAATTAATAAAATAATGATAATAATAAAATTAAGGTCTTTAAATTTAAGGAAAGATGTCCTGCAACTTTTCCTTTTACAAATACATAATAATAAAGATTATAATCTAATACAATAATTTAATAATAATCAAATAATCATAGAAACTCTCCTTATATCTAGGGTCTATCATACTTTATGCTCGCATACTTTAACAGCTTTCTAACTCCCTCTTACTTACACCTCGGTCATAACCTCATTACAATCGATATGATTATTTTTCAGACTTACTCTCAGCAATTATAAAATTGTAACATACCTTCCTGACTTTTAATCTAATATTTTCGTGCGTCACTCACATTAGCATCACGAGGAGCCGAGTTCTCAAGACTAATAATAATACAATTGACTGAAACAAAAAACTGTTACCTTTAATATAAATGCTCGATAATTAGAGTAACCAAATTAAACGTTTCCTCCACCCCTTACTCACGTATCTTATATCCTTCGTCTAAATAATATTCCTCATATAAAGAGGAATCAAATCTGCATTAACATCTAATCAAAAATGTTCAAATTTTTCATTTCATTGTATTTGATATTTAATAATCGGCTTGTGCTTTCTCTTATTAAGAGAGGATCTCACCAGCTCACAATTTCAAAGAAATTTCCCGTCACGGTATGTATAGATGTCAAATAGAATGTCGATTGGGTTTGGTCACGTTCCGATGTTCGTTCTTCACAGTGTTTCAATATCTATACTGGCCTGTATCTGTTGTGAGAGGTGTGATGAGAGAATTAGATTGATACCATTGTAGCAGCATTACATCTTTATTACAGTTACACTGGTCTAATATAACTCGATGATATACAAATTTTATTAAGATAAATACACTGCTTTCGCATAAAATAGAAGAAAGTTTCAATAGCTTAGCCAAATCATACAGTTTTTCTCTTTAGTTATGGACTTGATTGATTATACTGAACTTTTTATCTTTCTGACTTCTACGCAGTCATTTCGAGAATATTAGATAATACGAATCTACTGTACTTGCAGATCTTATCACAGAACTAGTCAACTGATCCCTCCTTTATTCTTCTGCCATCTTCTTCGACAACTCTCTTTAAATTCTCTCAAATGTCTCTTAATGATGTTTTATCTACTATCCCCTCGCCTTTCAGACATGTATCGATTTGAGCCATCTAAGGTTCCGGCTGCTGTCATTCACAAAAGCTCTCGACGTTCTGAAGGTAAATATAATCCGATTAAGATCTAATCAGTACAAGTTTTATATTAGCCATTGTAAGTAAGAGGTAGTGTGAACTGAAATTGTATAAGGCCTTTGTAGTTAGGTTTGACGTGAATCATCGTAGTTTATTCTGTGATCGCCCCTCCCCGTGTGATACCAAGCTTTATCGTTACGTCTACAAAAAAGGAAGCGCAGTTATTACCTTTACAAAAATCAAATCTTTCATGTGAAAACAGCATTTATTTTTGAGGGATTATCATTTCCATTCAATGATAATTATTCAAATCATTCCATCCTATCCCTCCTCGTGTTTCCTTATTAGCAGGAGACCGAACAAACAATCAGATTTAATAACCTGTTCCCAATCACATTTTTACTTTTTGAATACATTCTCGACTACAATAATTTCTAAAAAACTACCTTATGTTTTATAATCATAATTCGGTTAATCAATCTCCCTTTGCCAAGTGGAGCCTCACAAACAAGTATTTATGTCAAAACCTATGACAAAGGCTATTATAATTTCCCCATTCACTTTTCCCATAAAATCTTAAAAATTATACGAAAAAGAATATAATGTAATTACAATTTAATATTTTGAGTCAAGTCTAGAGGGTTAACTTTTTTACTTAATTCTAATTATAATGTAATTTTTAATTTTCATTTTCAATTCATTTATTCTACCTCTTCATCTTGAAAGAAATCATAAATATAATCAATTTATATTATATTTCCTAATTTCTCTACTCTTGTAACTTTATAAAATAATAATTAGCATGATAATAAATAATAATAATTATTCCCACTTTTTTTCCTTTTGAATATATTGCATCCAAATATTAATATATAAAATTTTTATAACAATAATATTAATAATCCTAATTTTTATTAATTTGTATTTCTATTGATGTCTCCTTATATACTTATATTAATTATAATTATAATCACTTCCATAATAATAATATATAATTAATATATTATTATCAGTAATTCATAATTCCTATAACAATCTTACTTTTTATATTATTTAATTTTGCAATTAAATATAAGTAATAATAATTAATTCAATTAATGCCATGAATTTAACTCTCACATTAATAATTAAATAGCAGAAGTACCAACTCACCCTTTTTTACAGATTATATTCAAAATGAGATCCCTCCGCTTCCGACTTTAATTAATAATTATCTAGGTAATCATACCAACCCATACCTTATAAATATTAATCTATGAATATATTACGTTCAACCACAGTAATCTCTATCATACACTTAATCACTGATAAGAATTCAAAATTATGCCAGCATCATGCTACGCTTCACCTAATAAATTTGCTATCAATCCCATATCAATAAATACCTCTAATCCTATCATAATAAACTTCTTCTTTCCTTTTTTATAGTTATATATTAACTTTCATATTTCAGAAATATTCTGATCGATGTGCTGACTGTTTCAAATAAGACATGATATATCCAGAGGTATAATGTAATTTTTTCCTTCATCAATTTTCTTTCATATTTTACCTTTAAGACAAGACATTCAGCATAGTCATTTCCAACATTAACTTAATTTAATATTGACGCCTTATATTTAATACTTATCCACTACTTAAACCCTTCAATAAATTTTTGTATTATCTTAATTTAATACTATATATTTTACTACTTGTCACTATATACTTCCTATACTCAAATACTAATATTTACTAAAATTAATATTCTATTTCCTTTTTTTCCTTTTCAACCATTCCATCAATGTTGATTTCAAGTAGCTGACTCTATTTATTTGTAACCCAGAATATTCTCTTCCCTTTTTTATCTTTGTTTTCTTACATTTTTTATTATACAGCCTCGACTATTCTTTTTACTATTATCCATATACATAATTTACCCTTCTGCCTGTATTCTTATCAATCAATACTTTACTTCTACTAATGTATCTCTTTCCGTTCTACACTTTCCACCTCTCCCTTATATTAAATTCCTAACTGTCACCTCTTACACTTTTAATTATAATAATATCTATTTTTTCCAATAATACAATAATCATTCCTCCATACTCTTGATTTGTCCTCATAAGATTCATAATAATTAATTATACTAAATGATACCTAATTATTATTAATATATGAACGAAGTAATAAATACATATATTTCAAATACCTTTTTATATACAATTGTTTTTTTAATTTCACTCCTTAATATGTATATAAATACCATTTTGTCATTCAGACTCATTCTATCTAAATATAATACAATCAAATAACACTACTCTAATTAATATATACCTCTCCTTCACCAGCCTCTATAATTAATTTCTATATGGCAATCATAAATCCAAGTTAGTGAATTACCTCTGAATAATTATTATTCCCTAACTTCCCTGCTTTCCCTCTAATATTATGATTATAATATATAATAAAAATTATATATAATACTAATAATATCTCTGTTGAAAATATGGATAATTCTTTATCCATAATAAACCTGATAGTCGTAAAGGGACAATTAAAACATATTACTTTCCTGGAGTGCCCTAAACTTGTACATAATATCGAGATATTCCTCTGGCATTAATGAGATTCAATTTTCTTTCATTTAAAACAGACTACACATACATTTGGTTTTTCCTCTTCATATTTCTTGGCTACTGTGAAAACATTACCGTCATTTTAAGAATCGTGAAACCCGCCGCTACTTAAAATTAAATAATATTTTTCGGCTACTTAACCTTTTTATGACACTTTACCTAAAACTGTGAACAGAAAGATTGGTATATAAATCAATAGGATACTCCCTTAAGTGCTAGTGGTTAACAGTATTATGTGAAGGTTTTCATTTTGAGAAATTCATAGATAGTTGTTGGTTGATTTTTATTATGCGGATATATAATATATATATATATTATTATTATATATATTATATATATAATATATATTATATATATATAATATATATATATATTATTACTATAATATTATAATATATTATATATATTATACTATAATAATATATATATATATAAATAAGTACTACCAGAGTACTTCCAGCATAGTTTTCCCTCATTAACACCTATAATGTATACTAAATATAAGTTATATTTAGCATTCCGCTTCTCTTGTCATACCATACGCACGTTTCACAAATGCAACAATGAACTCTTCAAATATTCCAAAATAAAGTATATCATACTCGCTCCACTTCTATTGATCTATTTTTACAACCAATCTTGTCAATCATTTAATCCCACCAAAGTGCTCTTCGTTTTATCAACCCTTTAAATCGTCATATATAGGTCCTCATCAGATGATTCAGTTTTTGTCTTCGCTCTTAATATATATAATATATATATATATATATTATATATATAATATTATATTATATTATATATATATATATATATTATATATATATATATATATATATATATTATATATATATATATATATATACTTTATGGGTGTTTATTTTATATCAGTGGCACTATTCTTTTAAAAAGAGGTTTTGTCGTCATTTTGGTGCTTTGTGTCTATAGGTAATGTTCTGAGAATTCATTGTTCCCAAGTCTGATAACTCTAATCGAGATTTGGAGTAGTTAAAATATTATTACACACTACAAGGCAGAATAGTACTAAATTTGGTGATGATGATTAGCAAATTGGTTCCCTTGATTTGATAATGCCAGTTTTTTGTTTCCTATGACACTACTATCATTATGGCTTGAGTTTAAGACCGCAAAAACGCGTTTTAATGGTTAAAATTTTAAGTCAAGCTACCAAGCAGAATGGTATCAAATTTCTTTATGTTGGTTACTCCATTGTTTCCCAGATGCTAGCATTAGCTCGTTCTTTTAAGTAGTATCAGGAAAAAATATTTGACATTGTCTTCTTGAAAAGGGCCCTGCTCGTGAGTGGTGTTAACATGTTAAATAAAATCAGGCATTAGTCTTATGGGTGAGTGTCTTAATGATTTAAGCACTAAAACAAAGGCATTAATTAGTAAGGTGTTAAACTTTACATTATGAAAGTAGTGACAAAAAAACAGTCGATAGATGGCATGTCAGGAGAACGAAGGAGCCGATCAGCATTACCAAATTTGACGTTATTCGTCCTGGGAGCGTGACGTAATGTTTTAACCACTATAACAACTTTATCAGGTCTCAAGCTTGCCATAATGAAATATTACAGGAATAACGTCTGTCTCTGGTAAAAATAAATAAGAGTCTAGTGCTTGATTTCCTCGCCCATTTTAAGAAGCTAGACGTACCAGTTTGATTGGTACTTAATTTATTTAAAGTCTTTAAAAAAGCGGTGACGAAACAAAGTGGTGCCACTAAATGAAAAACACCTGTAATAGGCTAGAACTTGTAATCAGGTAGACTAAGAAACACGTCTCCGAAATTGTTGTAGTGACTACACAATCCACTGATACCTTTGTCCATTTCTGATGCCGATATCACGATGGAAGCAATTCGACTTATCGACTCAAGATTTCTCTTTCAATTCCGAAGAACATATATTTCTTTTTCTTCTTATTATGTGTATTTTTATGCCTTAAAGCTTAACACACACACACACACACAACATATATATATATATATTATATTATTATATATATATATATATATATATAATATATAGTATATTATTATATATATAATATATATATATATATATATATAGTAATATATATATATATATATATCATACTATATATATTGCCCTTAAAATAAGTTCTTTGATGTAAATTTGACTCTTCTTGGTTATTGATGTAAGCCCCTATATGACTTGTAGTGAATGATTTAAAAGTCTAAAACAACATTTATCTTATTCAATAAAATATAAATAACAAGTCTCCCTTTATTGAGATTCTCTCTTCTATCTTTTAAAGTTTCGATGAGCAGTCACAGACGTTTCCTGCGTTTTCCTCACTTGACCAGTTTATTCTTTTTGAAATGTTGAAATTCAGAAAAAATCGATTCTGCTGTTGCGGACTTTTCTTGAAGTTTTACCCTCCATTGCTTGAAAGTTGAGTTTTTTTTGTAATTCGGATTTCTTTCTTCTTAGGACAAACAAGTTGATAGTGAATCCGACTGAGTATGGGAGAAGAGAGTGAGAGAGAAAATGGGAGAGAATTCTCAACAAGACAGTGGGGAAGCCTTTTATACAATTTTGCTCTTACTTATGTCAAAATTTTGCTTAAACAAATCTTGCATAAGTACGACAACAATAAACTTTAATTTTACGATAATAGATAATGTCTTTGGATGCTCATTACTTTACCCATGCTAAACACGGCGTGCAAAGTATATATATATATATATATAGAAATAATAATCATTTAAAATGCATAACAAATTTGGGGACATTCAAAAATGCGCACAAGCTATAAACATGTCAATGACTAATAAAAGAATAAAAAGAAATATATATGAAATAGATTCAAATAAAGCATATCTGATTATGTTCGAAGACATAAGCACACATACAACTTGGATGTAAGGATTAAAATACAAAAATGGTATATATATAATACTATATATAATATATTATATATAGTATATATATATATATATATATTATATATATATATATATATATATATATTATAATATATACAAATTCAAAAATTCTACATAAAATGAAGGAAAAGCATATGATTGTACGTTCAGACCTAAGCAAATTATCAACATGGATGCGAAAATCAAATGTGTTATATAAAATACCTTAGAGATATCCCAGCGATAAGTTGTTTATGAAATTGTCACTGCTGACGATGAATCGGTGATTTTGACATTGGTGGAAATTAAGTTCGCATATGTGAATATCTGATCCATATGCCAAAATTGCGCGTCTTTCGTTTTCGAGAGAAGCCCTGACCTTGGGATTACAGACAAACTTATGGAATCTTGAAAAAGAACTTGGGTGCGAATCGGTTTGGTATAGGTTTTAAATGTTCTACAGTCACACATGGGCGTTCACTCAACCTAGAGTAATTTTGAAACGAGATGAAGTGGTGATGACCAGGGGGATTGAGAAAGTTGAAGGATACCAGTTCAGTTTTTTGCAATTGTAAATTCTTCATTTGTAAAAAAAAATATGAGAGATGGTTCTGAATTATTCAGAAATCGAAGACGAGCCTGAAGGTTCGTAGTGGAAATTCCAAAAGAGTTTCAGAACATAATCCAAAATTAATTGAGAAGTCGTATGATAATGCTCGTGTTTTTGTGGTTCGCATTAGTCATTTGGAGTTTTCTGTTTGCATTTTGAATTGTTGTTG